>JASDQU010949025.1:63502-78435 GCA_032191745.1 Picea mariana | reverse complement strand
CTGATAAGCAAAATAAATGGCTTCAATGGTTGCACTTCGCCGAATGGTGGTATAATTCCACATATCACACATCAGCTAAAATGACACCATTTCAAGCTCTTTATGGATATCCACCACCATCATGGAAAGAGTTAGCCACAACTCAAACAAAAGTCGCATCAGTAAAAGAGCTTATCGATGAAAGTCAAAAAATCGTGCAAATTCTCAAGGAAAACTTGGTTATAGCAAGAAATAGAATGAAGCAACAAGTTGATCAACACCGAACAGAAAGAGAATTCGAAGTTGGGGAATGGGTATTTGTGAGACTCCAACCATATAAACAATTATCACTTAAACAACAAGGAAAGAATAAGTTAGCCCCGAAATATTACGGACCATATCAAATTAACAGAAAAATTAGTCATGTCGCGTATGGATTGGACTTACCAGATAAGAGTCATATCCACAACGTTTTTCATGTATCATGTCTGAAAAAAGTTGTTGGACAACGCAAAAAGGTCCAAACTTTACTTCCCCTGTTGGATGAAGAAGGCAGAATAATTTTAGAACCAGAAGCCATTATTGCCTCTAGAGAAAAGAAGTTACGATCTCGCATAATCAAAGAATATCTTATCAAATGGAAAAACCTTCCAGAGGAAGATGCAGCATGGGAATCAGAACATTTTCGTCAATTACACTCGTCGTTACCAATGCTTTGAGGACAAAGMATTTTTAAGAGGAAGGCAATGTTATGAACATAATATATATAAATAAGATGTTCATAACATAATAATTAATTAGTAAATAGTTAGTTAGTAAATAGTAATTATTAATAATGAAAGGACATGTTCTCAAAAAGACATGTCTAGTGGTGAAAGGGCACCCGTGTGTGGGTATATAAACAAGCCCTCATTCTCAATTGTAACCATCATCTTTTATCAATTATTTATATTTATACATTATTATACAATTGCATACCAAGTTATTTATTACATCAAAGCTGAGATCAAAAGCTTGCAAAATCACAGGGTGGTTAACCCAAAAGGGAAATTAATCTAGGTATTGCAAATTTAAATGATTAAAGCATACATCTAAGTTAAGAAATTAAAATCCCGTGATATTCAATTTCAATACTAAGACTTGTCTTCAAATAATTCACAAAGAAGTAAAATAGGCATAAGCCATACCTTGCATTGATTACCTTGTAATATCTCTTTCCTCAATGAAATTTGTATGCCAAAACCCTTCCATTATTAACCTAGGACTAAATAATCAAAGAAACTCAGAAGAAAACACACCAATGTTGAGCAAATAAGCCTTTTCATTCCATTTCCAACCATGCCTAATGAGAATGACGCCCTCCTTAAATAGGTCAAGGCCTCCTCAAAACCATACATAGAAAACCATGAGCCGCAATGAAACCATGTGCTAGAATAAAACCATGAGCCAATACCACATCCTAAGTGAAAACCATATGGGAAAACCACTGGAAGTTACAACAAACCCCTCAAAAGTGGGGCTCCTTCCTCAAAGAAAGAAAATTGTAACTAATATCACATGTGTGGGTCAAAAGGAGGCCTTAGAATGAGAGCACCCCCTAACTAACCCAAGATTTATGGAATATGTGACAGTCAAATCGGTCTCACCAATTAAATATCCAAAACATTTGGAATACAATGTAGAAATCCATGTGGATAACAATATATATAATAAATGTATGAGTAAATGATATAAAAGTATGATATGATTACAACTGAGAATGAGGGTTATATATATACCCACACAGGCATGCCCTTTCATAAGAGACGTGACCTTTCATTGAGAAGGTGTCTCTTCATTACATATTTAGTTATTGAATATTAATTATTATTTATTTATATCTATATGTGTGTGTGTGTGTATATATATATATATATATATATATATATATATATATATATATATATATATATTTATATATTTATATTTATGTTCATAACATTGCCTTACCCTTTAAAAATGTTTTTTCCTCAAAGCNATATATATATATATATATATATATATATGTTCATAACATTGCCTTACCCTTTAAAAATGTTTTGTCCTCAAAGCATGTTGATGGAAAGGCCTTGTGTATTTTCTCTAGGTGGTAACGTCTTGGCTTGGTTCTTGGTTCTTGATGAGGTTATGGTTGATGATACGAGATGGTATGAACTTCTAAGTGTTTAGCAGAATTGACAAACTGTAAAAGGATCCGACCATCTTAAATCGATCCTTTGTGGAACGTTGTGTTTATAAGATTTGCCGGTTAGTTTGTTCTCAATTGTACTGGCACTACCATTCGTCGGACGATAGGACAATTGTTTTCCTTCTAAGCCATCTTGATACTCTGACTGGTTAAAGTGTCTGCTCTTGTGATTGGGATATCGATAAAGTGTCTTGGCAGCATGATGTAATGTCCCTATTTTTGGATTCAATTATGTTACAAATTGGGATGTCTGTCAAAGTAGCCAGTTGGGGGTGATAGTGATCTCAAGAGGTATTGAGGAGTTTCATTGGGCCCAACTCACATTATTCATCATATTTCATCATCATGATCCATTCTGCACAGCTTTTCTTTGGTTTCGTTGCATTCCGACGATTTCCGTAATTTTGAGTTATTATTGAGCATATTTTAATTAAATTCACTAAAGATGTCATTTTGGGGATAATACGTGAAGAAACACCTTAGTGTAATAGTTCATTGGAATCAGGAGAAAAAGGTCTAAAGGATAAGATGATGAAAAGTGACTTTCAGTGGCCAGAGAAGCCATGAGGGCAAATTAATCACTCTTTAGAAGAAAAAAGGTTAATTAATTAATAAAGTGATTTTACAAAGAAACATTAAAAGTGAATTAAAAGTTACTTGGAGAGAAAAGGTAAACATGGGTATAAAAGAGAGATAAGGGCTTCTATTCTCTCATTATGTTGATTGATATTTTGACGTCTAGCTTTTTAGCTAGAGAGCCCATGGTACTTGGGGGTTTTGAGGGTTTTAATTGAATAAACCCTAGAGATCAACAAGGAGGTTAAAAGATCCCTCTGTTCCTAGTCCAAGCTTGGCCAAGGAGGTGAAAGATTCCTCCCTCACCATTCTATTCAGTTCAAATCCATTTCAATCATTCATTTGTGAAGAAGGGCGAATTGTGAGAAGGGTTCTTTTCAGGAGGGGTGCACCAGAAATCTTGGAGAAGTTCGATTTAGCATGTAGAAGAGATATATAACTCAGATCTTCACTTGCATCTCTATTCCACCTCCCAATCTATTAGATCTTGGAGATTTTGGAGAGGATCTTTGAGGAGATTCATTATTTTGTACCCAAGGCGAAATATTGCTTGGAGGAGTGCATCTGGTAGTGGAAATCTTCATATTTTGAGGTTGTATCAGTTTTTACTTGTTGGAATCGAGTTCTATACATCTTGGGCAAATTATTTATGAGGAGATTGGCCATTTCATTGGTGGATCGAGCCTCATCTTCAGCCAGGGCAAATTCAGACCAAGCAAGGCACATATCTTGTCATTGGGGCCATCCTTTGCTAAAGAAATTACATATTTTTGGAGCAGTTGTTAGAGGCATTCTATTGGGAAACTCTTTGCCTTTCTTTGGCTGTGTTTTGTATGTATTTTCCAGCCATATATAAGCTGTAGCAAATACATTTCAGATCTAGAAATTATTGTGTGTTGGACAACCAAGTACATATTAAATAAAGCAAGGATTTGACGTACTATCTTATGGTGTTTAATAGCTATTAGTTTTTTATTTATTTGGTTATCATTGCATGTGTTTCCCTTATATATTACATGAAGAAATATGGGCCAAATATGTCAGAAAATACACTTAAATGAATGCTACATCCATTGCACACAAAGTGTTTGACAAAACACTTCAACCAACCAACTACAAATAAACATAACAGAAAACACAAATTCAGAACAGCGACTCATTGGGAAGGGTTTTAGGTGTTGTATGTGATGTTTTTGACATAAACTTCTTCCCTTAAACTTGAGTTAATTGGGACAGCAAGTATTGAAGTGATTTCAAGGGAGTTGGGAGTGTTATCGCACAAGTTATAGTTTGGACAAAGCCTGACCCAACCACCAAAATGGCAACAACTAAGGGACACTATACCCAATGTTACCTCGATATCGGTTCTGCACTTCAAAGGTGACTAGATCACTCTAGGGAGGCGATCTCGGTGACCCTGGGGGGATTGAGATGGATGGAAGGGAAGGAAGAGTATTCCCCTAAAGGTCAATGATGGAAGAGGAAGTGGTTTTGATGACTCATCTCCGAGTGTTCTAAGGTTGCCAAATCTTTGAATGCCTGCAAAGGGTGTTTATACCTTCTTGAGACACAAGAAAAGCCACACTTGCATATAATAATGTTAAGTGGACAAGCAAGTTAAGATTACTGTCTCTAATTGCAGCAATAATCAATGATATATATCAGCACATAAAGAAAATAAGGGCAGCAAAATAAGTGCTAAGAGTTCATTTGAATAAGCACGAGACCAACTAGTAAAAACTAGTTTAACGCAACAATGATAGAGCAAGACTTTAGCACAAAAGCAAGGCTGTCATAAAAAGCTAACTGCAGTGATATTTATCATCCTTATGGCTGTAACAAACTTATTATTACAGCAAGAGATTTAACCACTAAAACTTTCTCAAAACTTGCCAAAAAATGCGTTGTACTTAGTAGATTATGTGGGCAGATTTTAGACAATTTTCAGCGGTTAAATTAGGAGTTATTGAAGAGTTTGGTTAGGGTTTTCTGCAGCCCTAATGGCTGTAGGTCAAATTTGTAACAGCAGCAATAAATACTTGGAGAAATGAAACACCCTAGTGTCTCAAGCAAGCATTCATAGCATAGATTTGATTCCACTAGGAACAACTTCAAAATCACAAAATTTCATGTTTACCAAGACAACAATTTATTTCTCCAATGCAACAAGTGATGACTAGTGCCTTTAATGATTGGGTTAATGGAGTCAAGAAAGAAAGAGCAAGAGGTACTACCTCCTTGGGGGTGTAAATCCTCTTATACTCCCCAAGGCAAGTATTCGTAGCTAGGGTTTAGGCTAAGAGGGTGTATGCACTTATACTTCTCTTAGCAAACCCTTATTAAACCAACAAAACTTAAGCATAAAATGATGGAGGCTAAGGTGGGGGTGTATGCCATTATACTTCCCACCTAGCTCTAGCAAAATAACCTTGTCTTGAAATTAAATGATAATACAATGTAAAAATCCTTACCAATTCAAAGAGAAAGGCTAAGACAAACCATCACAATAGCAAAAGAATAGCCTTCCAAGGATAACACATCACTTCCACCAACCAATAACCAAGAAAGTAGCCATACACAAGAGTAGAAGAGAGAAAGTAGCCAAAGATAGCGAAAATTTCAGTCCAAGACCTCTCCAAATGGGAGAGATATGTTTTTAAAATGAGATCTTATGATCTCTATTTATGCAAATGTCACTAACATAGTTTGTCCACATAATTTTAGGATAAACCATAAGATTAGGGGTCAACAACCCTAATCTTGCCCCTTTACACAAATAAAATTAAACAATTCATTCTATTTTTACTTTTTTGCACAAATGAAAACCCTAAGAGTGACATCACCCCTTTAGGAGGGACGTTTTGGCACTTGTAGGTCAAACATTGAGTTGGAGATGATAGGGTTGGGCCTCCAAAGGCCATGTGTCTCCAATACAACCCTCTATTCCATGATCCAAGGGTTCATTCAAAACGTGCCATGTATAGCCATCACCACCTCAAGCCCCTCAAGCATGATGTCAAGCCTCTAAAAGATGACATTTTTCCTCTCCTAGGAAAAACGTTTGGCATGTGAGGGCTACGTCATGTCTCTCAAGTCATCTTCTAGGCCTCCAAAGGTACATCTCTCTCATCCGGCATGCGGGCCCTTGGCATCCAACCTGTGGGCTTCAAACCCCATGGAAGCCCAAGTTAGGCTTGTTCCTCCAAAATTGTCCACCAACTAGGTCCTGCAAAGACAAATAAGCACGCCCTCCAAGGATCTCAATTCAAAGTATCATGATGAGTAAATCAAATCAATAAATAAGCCACCTAAGCATGTGCATCAAAGATTACCCTGTCAAACAAGTAAGTGCTCAAAGACATTATGCGACTTGCCAAACTTGGATATGGGAGGGTTGATGAGGTGTCATATTGGGTAGATCTTTCCCTAGGTCAAGGAGTGTTTCCAAGTGATCGCTCTCTAAGCCATGTAAAGTGGATGAAGTGGTTAAGGATCAAGACTAAATGGGCATGGGGTTCATGACATACAAGGGGTTGTAGTGTCTCATTCATGGGTTCCTTTGTAAAGGGTGTGTGGCACCTTCGTTTGCAATGCAATTTTTCCAAGCCCATCGTTTTGCCATTCTTTCATGTTTTAAGGATGAGTTGAAGCCCATTGTTTCTTTCATGTTTTAAGGACGAGTTGAACGCCATTGTCCTAACGTGGTGTCCAGATAATGACAGTGTAACTCACAAATACCTTGTGGAAATGAGAAGGTTGGCTCGTGATGAGACCCCTTTTCTCTCAATTGTGCAACTGAGAGCCACTACCTTAGCTTGGTGGCCAGATGATGGTAATGTCATACCGCTAGATACCCATGATCATAATAGGCTAGCTCGTGAGGAGACCTCCTATCCTCCAACTAACTCCCTAGGCATTCTATCATTTATTCCTGTGGGTCCCCTTTTCTTACAGATAAGTGTTTCATTGCTTTCTTGGGGGATCCTTGGGCGAAGCATCTGGAAGGTTTATATATAGGCTTTTATGTTTTACCCAAGAACAAGATTTTATCTTTTACCCAACAACAATCCCTCTGGGCCTTCAGCCCCTTCTTCTCATAGAATGAGGGACAGCCCCTTCTTGGGTCAATACACCCTAAAATCCCAAGAAATAAGGAAATGGAGGTTTTAAATGATGAAAAGTGGTAAGTATGGCCGGGAACAGTACAATGGTTCTTCAAGGGAGTTCCTAGTAGCAAACCCATTCCCGAGGAAGACCACTTACTAGAGCACAAGGTGAAACAGAGCAAAAGGCATAATGTCCAAGCATATGTCATGAAATCTAAAGCAGTCTAAGATACAACATACTCAAATGCCTCAAATATTGAAATGACACTCACCATAATACCTGACTTGTACCTCATGGAGCAAGGCCCAATGCCTCTCGGAAGTCAGTTAGTGTGGTGAATGCTATCTGAAAATCCTTACCTCTGTGGTGGTGGGAAGGGTCTCCATCTACGCAAGTGGATATTGTTGGTCATGATGTCTCTCGGTACTCCATCTCTGCAACTTGAGGGCCTCGAGACATGATCTCCTTAGTTATCCCACAAAATGGGGATAACAGAGAGCTTGTATGCCAAGTGTTTGACGAAATTCCTCAACCACATAGATCTATTTTTACATCAGATTTAGTTGGGAACATTACAATGGTATCAGAGCGAAGATCTCTCCCAGCTTGAGGGTCTTCATGAAGGAGAAATGGCTACTGCAGAGGAGATTATATATTGTGATATGGAATATCAAGTTCTTAGTGAGACATTCAGAGCTTAGGTAACATTCCAACAGTTTGTATCCATCGAAAATCCTAGGTGGAGCAAAGATGATATTGCAGTATGGGCCAAGAAGATTGAAGAAGTCAATTATTGGAGAAGAAAAGCAGAGGAAAAGAGAGCCAAAACAGTTAGGAAAGTGGATACATCACCACCAGCTAGTGGATTGAAGGGAGCATAGATTGAGTCTACAACCATTAGGAGCAGGGAACTTTGCTACAGTTGAAAAGAGCCTTGAGAGCCGGATCACAGATGTAGGGATAAAGGGAGAGTGCATTACATTGAGGTGCACTACAACAGTGATGAGGAGGATGTGTATGAGGATGTGGCCTTAGATGCCTCATTAGAGCAGTCCCATGACTCGTGTGCATCTGATGGATAGTTGGAGAGTCAGGATTATAGCGCATGTGCTTTAGTTTTCCGATTCGACAGTGTTGACTCAACACCTCACCATAGTAGTGATACTTGGGAGGATCCAGTCATGGCAGCACCTAGGCATGAGGAGGATCAGATATTGGGTGATCCACATTTAGGTGTTGAGATGAGGTCATGCATGGAGGATAATGATCCTCCTATGGAGTTGAGCGTGACATTACTTATCTTCCCAGTCACCTATGCTAGACACGACACATGAGGATATCAGTGGCATTATGGATGTGGTAGAGGGGCCTTGTGTAGTGATTCAACACAAGGGACATGTGGATCTACAGGCCCAAGAGGAGAGGCATGACTTGGAGCCAGATGACTATATACATAGCTATCTGTATGGGGAGAGTGAGTCACCTCTTTTGGGGAGTCCATTGATAGATCAAGAAGGGGAGACTGATAGATTGATGGGACACTTACTTCTGGGACCAGTCTACAGTGACAAGGATGCTTTCCTTGTTTGTCGGGATGACCATATCACATGTATGGACACATCCATATGGGATCTGGGTGTAGATGATATTAGTTGGGTGAGTGCATAGGAGGATACAGTTGTACATACTGGATATAGGGCGGTCCAGATTGAGGTAGCAGTATGTGATGATGTACAGTGGCATACAGGGGGATGTAGTAGCACAGTGGATAGTGGGCAGTACGATGCTTTAGCTCTTGAGGAGTGTATTGATAAGGATTCCACTATTGACATTAGCAGTGGGAGTCATGAGGTAGAACCTCAACAGGACAGTGTTCATGAGTCACGAGATTTGGCAGGATAGTTGAGGGTTAGAGAGAACATGATCATGGTAGCCATTAGACACATTGATGATACACACACATTGGTGGCAGAATATTGTTGGAGGGCCACGATGGCACATGATAGTTCGGATGGGGATCTTTCCATTGATGATTTCCCGACACTCAGGGAGAGAGTGACTATGATCAGAACCAACTACCAGTAGTTACTTATGGATAGAGATTACCTTTTGGAGGTTGGCGAGATGCATCATAGGGCACTGAGGGAGGAGACTGAGGTGGACCAACTCACTCATGAGTTGGTGAGGACACATGGATTCTTGAAAGGCACACAGACAGCCCTTCAAGAATCAGAGTCCAGATTGGAGGAGCTCCTTGCGGAGGCTAGTCAAGGATCCACTACATATATCTCAACAGAGAGTCAGATATATACTTCAACTTCATCGCTAGAGGATGTTAGTGGTTTGATAGAGAAGTGCCAGTTGATGGAGGAGCATGAGGGATACCTAGGATCACTAATGATTTTGGAGAGATGTGACCCAGGAGACGCTTGAGGATGTGCATGTGTCACAGGGACCACCATTCATGAGGAGCTCTGAAACAGTTGGTCCTACACATACACATGAGGATTCCAGAGACAAGGGAAAATATGAGACACATCCATTTCGGTTCCAGGATTAGTTGACATCCATGTGGAGGTTGACCCACCAGTACACTCAAGAGACATTATGATGCAGGAGGATATCGAAGTTTGCATGGGTATACAAAATTTAAACTTGGTGGAGCATGGAGATTTACGTGGAGAGTGGTCCTCTCCTTTACAGCAGCACATGGATCTGGGAGATTACCTTCTCAGTAGCATCAATCATATGAGTGATGATAGGGGAAGTGTGATTGACCATCAGTATGTGGAGTCACCTACCGATGTACACGATGGCATGAGAATAGTGTGGAGTCCAGGCGACTATTCACCATGGGTGTCGGTGGATGAGTTTTTGGTCAAGCCTTTGGGATTGACTAGCGCATATGACATTCCGCAATCCTACATGCAGTTGCAGTTATTTCTATTAGCCTTTTCCGATACTTACATTATATACAGCAACATAGGGGAAGATATGCAGTTGCATGGAACATGGAGAGTTGTTAGGCAGAGACCTCCTAACAGGGGATACTTCATTATATGCAACAGGATATGGAAGGTTTTCCCGAGATAGTCAGATGAGGCCTTGGGCATGATGGAGAGAATCCTTAGTTGTGGGACAAAGGATATTCTAGAGGTGGATATAGGTTCAGAGTCTCAGCAGGATGAGGACGGGGAGCAGAGTAGGACAGATGCTTATGATGAGGACTATGAGGTCAGTTAGCAGAATGTATGGTCGCAGCAGGCAGCGTCATAGATCTTGAGGACCATACATGATGTACCTATGGTTGGATAGCTTGGCAATTTTAGGACTCATCAGTAGATCAGAGAGAGATTCTCTTGGGAGGATCTCGAGGCTAATGTCATGAGGCAGATGGGGGCATGCTCGGTATGTCAGAATCACGAGTCAGAGCATGATTCCTTAGCCATACTCATTTCAGGGCAGAGTTGGGAAGTATGCTAGCATCTCTCAACCCTGGTGTACTAGAGCTATATAGTAGGGCTGACATCATAGGGGTATTACCAGAGTCAGGGACACCGTAGGTAGCAGTGTGGGTTGACAAGGAGGCCAAGTTTAGTGATCGTGGATAGGACAGCATAGCTATCAGTACACTTTGGTCGGATTTTTATAGTTCAGTAAGCACTGAGATACTTGGTATGGCACCCTCAGAGTTATGTGATGCAAGGTTTGGTGCTCTTCTAGAGTGCATGGGAGTTTCAGGGACTTGCATGATTGGTTCCTTCCATTGTTGGAGGAATTTGAGAGAAGATTAAGATGAGGATCCTATGTGGTAGGATGGATCTCTTTGGTTGAGAATCAGGTATATCAGTAGATCATCTTCTTGGTTAGCTGGGGGTACGGATTCTATCGGAGGTGGTAGTTGGGAGATTAGTTTAGGTGAGAGACTCCTTCATGGATGGACACTGTATTTACTTGTTTCATTGGTTACGGGTCTTCATGAGACTCTTGGTGTTGATGTCTCACAGGACTATACTTTACAGGGCATAGCAGTTGACATCTCGATTTGGGATCCAGGGATTAGAGTGTTTGGTAGTCTAGTAGTTTATGGAGTTGAGATCCTAGCAGAGCAGTTGTCTGAGAAGTTGACTGAGGATCTGCTGCACATGATCACTCTACTCATCAGGAGCATTCTGGGGGCATGTGTGGCAAGCACTTTGTGGGACCTGTTATCCCCACTTTTCAAGGATAGCTAGGAAATCATGTCTCGAGGCCCACAGGTCCTAGACATAGAGTACCAAGAGCAGGATTGACCTGAGCATGGCCCTGGAGGGCCCACCTTTTCTTCTTCCATTGTCTTTATCTTGTCAGCAACAACAGCATCCATCACCATCGGTTTGGTCCTATATCAAAAGAGGTTCTTGCTTCATGAGGTAATTAGTCCAAGTATCATGGTATGTGTCACATTTGATCGTTAAAACCTTTAAATGTATGCATCTGATTCCTTTTGTTTCTAACGACTGCTTGGATCTTACATTTGCCCACTTGACCATGTTTGGGGGGATTGACAGGGTGCCCTAGCAAGCCTATATCTATAGGTTTTGGTTTGCCACTGGGGGGATTTCTGAAAATCCATCGTCCGCTCCCATCATAGCACCGATTCTTCATCTTACTTCCCGCTCACTTATCCCATCCCTCTTGTTCGGGCATTGGGTTGACCTATTTTCAAGACTACACCTTACCTTGTGGGAAGAAGGGGCTAAAGGCCCAGAAGATAAAAACAGGATGGTAAAAGATAAAATCCTAAGAATAAAACCTTGAGATGCTTCGCCCAAGGATCCCCGAGAAAGCAATAAAAGGCTTCTCAGCAAGAAACAAGAGGGACTCGAAAAAATAATAAAACAAGACCTAGTCAGAGGATAGGGATTCTCATCACGAGCCAGCCTATTAGGTCCATGGGTACCTAGCAGTATGACATTGGCACCAGCTAGTTACCACGCCAGGGCAGTGACTCTTGGCTGCATGGCCAAGGGAAAGGGGGTCTCATCACGAGCCAGCGTTCTATCTCTGTGAAAGTACTTGTGGGTAACGCTGTCAGCTCTGGTCACCATGCTAAGGCAGTGTCCCCTGATTAGCTCTTGAACAAAAAATCAGAATAAAAGAGTAAAAAGAATAAAGGAAAGAAAGGGCTTGAAAAGAATGCATCCATGACAGGTACATCTCGCCTTCTACAAAGGCACCTGTTTTCGTCCTAATGCACACTTGCTAACGTGAGCTAATTCCAACTCACTTAGTGTGCCCTCGGAGACACAATGTCTAAGTTCCAAGTCCACACTGTCACCTTGACTGGAAATTCTTCCTTCTAGGCTTACTCCTAGGGAAGCCAAGGGGGGTAGTCCCTAGTTACTAAGTTAATTTTAGAGTTAAGTGTTCTAGGAGTTAGTTTTATTTCGTTATAGGCCAAAGGGAGAACTAGCCTATGATGATCAAGCAGCAATGCAAGTGCAAGTCTTAATCTAAATGCAAATTCAGCCCTTTCCCTAAGTCAACTAAAGACTAGTGCCTAAGGTTGGGAAATGGGGTCAACTATGTTTGCGGGTGGTTCAATTACAAAATGTTTTCAAATAAACCAATTTAAACTACCCAAACCAAGAATTAAGATTAATTACAAAAGAATCAAGAGATTTACAAAGTTTACAACATTTGCAAGATACACAAGATGTACAAATTAAAAACAAGATACACAAATGTAAGTGAGACAAACAAGAGCCAAGCATGCCCCAGTAGCACTTACTTATTGGACCGCCTTCACTGGAAACAATCACACAAAGCACTCAAGGATCAAAATAAGTAATGCCTCCCCAAGTGGGATGCTCAAAACTTCCTTGATCCACACCACAACAATTAATAAATAAGTTATTCAAGATAATAATCCAATGTCTCACACCAACATGAGAGAGAAAGACATATAATTGCAAGTAGATAGATATAGCAATGAAATAATCACAAGTTATGTTTTCCTATCGATACATCTACTTCCCCCCAAACATACACAAGTGATCTATGCAACTAAGTGTAATTTCTTAAAGATTTTAATTTCCCACCCCCTAGACTAGATATGTGTCTCAAACTTCCTCCTCCCCCAAATAACTACCCGGTGCTCAAGATAGTAGGGCTAACGAGTCCCTACCCTAGCTTCCAAGGTCAGCCCGCACCTAGTAAGAAGTAGTCCAGCCACGGGATCTCCCCAACGAAACCACGGGACGGTCCCCTGCCACTACCGCCTGGACTGTCCTTCAAACCCGTTTTAGATGGTGGAGGGAGACGATTAAGACCCCTAAAATGTTGCTAAGAGTTATTAGGACCCTCGGGTGGGTCTTTAGGTGTGTTGGGTGTATTTT
Source organism: Picea mariana (assembly GCA_032191745.1). NCBI lineage: Eukaryota > Viridiplantae > Streptophyta > Pinopsida > Pinales > Pinaceae > Picea > Picea mariana. The sequence continues at coordinate 65,166 of JASDQU010949025.1, read as the reverse complement.
TAATGAGTTTTAGGCCCTTAAAAAGTGAGTTTTTAGCGTATGGCCATGAGCAAAATGTATGTAAAATCAAATACTTGCAAAGTGTGATTATACCACCATTAACATGTAAAGAAGTAGGGAAATTATAGCACAATGTTAATTCTTTAAAATAGCATCACATGAAAGGAACTTGAAAGATAATGAACCTTAAACCATGAACCATTCACATGTAATGAAAATATAACTGAAATAAAAGCTTAAGCACTTGAAATATCCAAACCATAAGCATGTAATAGATGATAGTGAGAAATGCTTGCAACAATGTGAAACGTGAGAGCTCAATGAATGAGGCCGTGAGCTAAAAGGTGCTAAACATGTACAAATTTAACCATAAATGTTAGATCAAGTGTGAGGACGTGGGTGCTTCAAGTGTGAAAAATTTAGCTCATAAAAATAATATATGTGTATGCAAGTGTGCCTTGAAGTGAAAAAGTTAAAGCGTTAGACGTTTAAACAACTAGCCAAGACGTGAGCATAATGAGTGATTAATCCATGATAAGATGTGAGCTCAAAAGATGTTAAACACAACATTAAACCATAAGCCAAAGATATGTGATGTGCTTAACCTAGCATCAATGTGTAAGTGTTTAACCAAGTATAGGCCGTGAGCTCAAGTGTGCAATACGTGGCTAAAAGAAGTTAAGACATGAGCTCAATGAAGCATCAAAACTTGAATCTAAGAGCTAAACATTACCACATTATATTTGTTATGCTAAGTTTAAGAAAGTTAAAGAGCTTGAAAGGATATGAAACTTAGCAAGTAATGAGAGATCTTTAAACCATCACTACTTCATATGCACTTTAAAATTTAGCCAAATAACTTGTGAGTAATAGATCTAAAGCATTAAAACCATATCCAAGTTATCTAACCATTCATCATGAAATGTAAAAGCATATGATAGATCTTGAAAGAAATAAACTTGTGAATAAGAACTATCTAAGATAATCAACTATTAAGCATGAAGATCACCACAAGTTAATTTCCCTTAAAGCCAAGGCGATTTTGGGGATGACTCCCCCAGGGTGCCAGCAAGTGAGATTACGACTATTGATTATGATTTTATTTTTAAGGCAAAAATGAATAAACTTAAAAAAAAACACCACTACAATGGCCAAGGTGGTGGCTATGCCTTCCTATATTGGCCAAAGAGGGTAGCTTAATGATATAATAACAAATGAAATGAAAAATAAACTAAGCTAATAGTTATATGAACAAAAGAATAGCTAAGTTAGACTACAAACAACTAATCTAAGTTAGATTTTATTTTTAGGGCCCAAAAGTGAAGAAATATTGCAGAAAACTTAGAAAATAGAAAAAAGGGAAAAGGAGAAATGATACCCAAACCAAGAAGAAGTGTTTGGGAAGCCTCCTAGGTGTTTGTTGGCAGCTTGGTCCTCAAAATATGTCAATACCCTGCAAAAATAGCAAGCAAAAGCTTGCTGGAAATGTTGCAAAAACACCAAGTATTGTTACAGAAATTTCTGTTTTTACACAGAAATTTCCAGCAAACTAATATGAAGTAGAAAATATATTTTTGACCTTTCTAAGACTAATATATAAGCTGAAAAATAAGTGGAAATGGATGCAGAAATTTATATGGCAAAGGAAAGAGATTTGGAGTGTA
>JASDQU010949025.1:24478-34828 GCA_032191745.1 Picea mariana | reverse complement strand
ACACTATTGACTGTTGCTCAAAGCAGTCATTGGTGGACGAAGTGAAAGCCTATGAATCAGATGCGGGTTCTGACTCTAATTCAGAATTAGAAAGGGGAAGACGGATCATTGAAGAGAAACCTAGTGCTACCATTTCTACCACCAAGCTCCAACAGGGTGAACCAGACGAGCCAAAAGAAGGAGAGCGCCTCTTCCATTCACAAATGTGGGTAAAAGGCACCCCGTTGCACTTCATCATTGATAGTGGTAGCCAGAAGAACCTCATCTCAGTAGAGGTCCTCAAGTGGTTAGCCTTACCAACAATTCCACACCCACAACCCTACACCATTGGATGGCTCCGCCAAGAAAGCGATCTCCGCATCAACCAACAGTGTCGACTATCGTACGACATCAAGCCCTTCAAAGACGAGGTATTTTTTGATGTTGTTCCTCTCGAAGTTTGTGATGTTCTTTTGGGCCAACCTTATTTGTGGAAACGTCATGTTGTATATGAGTCTAAGCCTCGTAGTGTTATTATTACTTTGAATAGGAAATTGTACAAGATACCCAAGGCTGTCCCACATAGTGCTATTTCCTTGATCTCTTCTAAGCATTGCAGGAAGGTCATCTCTCAGGTGGGGAAGTTTGTCTTCTTTGTGATTCTCTCTCAGAATGAGAGAAATATCACAGCCACATCCAGGGTCTCTGTGGTCGACCTCTCCACACAGCAGAAGAAAGTAGATAAGGTCATGGAAGAATACTCAGATATATTCTTCCCACCTAGAGGGGTACCTCTGCACTGCAAGGTCAAGCACCCCATCGATCTGACCCCCAACACACCACTGCCCAATGGGACAATATATCATTGCTCTCTGTTAGAGAACGAGGAGATCAAGTGACAGATCCAAGAATTTCTCCACAAGGGGCACATCCATCCCAGCTCATCACCTTGCAAGAGCCTAATCATGTTGGTACAGAAGAAAGATGGAACCTGGTGACTTTGCGTTGATTACCAAGCTCTGAATAAAATCACACTCAGAAACCAATACCCAATTCCCCGAATCAATGACCTCCTTGATTAATTCATGGGGACCAAATACTTCAGTAAGATTGATCTGAAGTCTAGCTACCATCAAGTCTCGATAGAATTGACAGATGTATGGAAGACCGCATTCAAGTCAAAGGAAGGCCTTTTTGAATGGTTGGTCATGCCCTTTGGTCTGACAAATGCTCCAACCACTTTCATGAGGATAATGGATGATATCCTGTGACCATTCACCAATACTTTTGTAGTGGTGTGTCTGGATGACATTCNTGGTGACTTTGCGTTGATTACCAAGCTCTGAATAAAATCACAGTCAGAAACCAATACCCAATTCCCCGAATCAATGACCTCCTTGATTAATTCATGGGGACCAAATACTTCAGTAAGATTGATCTGAAGTCTGGCTACCATCAAGTCTCGATAGAATTGACAAATGTATGGAAGACCGCATTCAAGTCAAAGGAAGGCCTTTTTGAATGGTTGGTCATGCCCTTTGGTCTGACAAATGCTCCAGCCACTTTCATGAGGATAATGGATGATATCCTGTGACCATTCACCAATACTTTTGTAGTGGTGTGTCTGGATGACATTCTCATTTACAGCAAGACTTGGGCCGAACACTTGCAGCATATTCAACAGGTTTTGCACACTTTGTGGCAGCACAAGCTATATGCCAACATGGAAAAATGCTTCTTCGGCATGGATAGGGTTCATTACCTAGGCTACATCATTGATAAACATGGTGTACATGTGGATCCAACCAAGATCTAATTCATCCGTGACTGGCCAGCCCCAACCACACTCAATGAGCTTCGAAGCTTCTTGGGCCTTGCCAATTTCTACCGCAGGTTTGTGTTTGGATTCTCCCATATTGCATGGGCCCTCAACCAAATAACCATGGGTGGTGGTAAGGCACAATTTTCATGGGGCCAGCCCCAACAAAAAGCGTTCGATGATTTGAAGTAGCGCTTGTGCTCAACCCTAGTACTTTCACTACTAGACCTGCAACAACCCTTTGATATTGAGACTAATGCTTCAGACTATGTTGTGGGTGTTGTTCTCACGCAGCATGGCCACCCCATGCCCTATCATAGTGTGACACTATCAGATGATGTCCGTAAGTACCCTACTTACGAAAAAGAAATGTACTCCATTGTGAAAGCCTATCGCCAGTGGAGACATTACATTCTTGGGAGGGAGAAAGTCATCCACACTGATCATAAGCCATTGTAGTTCATGCAGACACAAGGAAAATTGCAGAATGACCACCATCAAAAGTGTTCCACACACTTGCAGCAATTCCACCTCAACATCAAGTATAAAATGGGAATCGCCAACTGCGTCCCTGATTACCTCAGCAGACCACTAGTCGTGACACTCACCACAGTGTTAGACTCTTGTGTCCATGAGACCTCTGGATGGCCCCAACTTTAGGAGACAAACCAGGACTTCTCCACCACCTACTAAATGTTGGGTGCAAAGGCAATTGTCGATAATTTTCATCTTTAGGATGGGTTGTAATATTGTTTGGGCCATATCTGTGTTCCATCAAGGGAGTGAGCGAAGATGATCTGGGAAGCCCACTATAATCGGGTGGCAAGACACTTCAACATCGAAAAGACAGTGGTGATGCTACAAAAACATTTCTACTGGCCGAAACTTCGACAGGAGGTCAGCAATTATATCAGGTCTTGCACTGCTTGCGCTATTGCCAAACCAACCACTAAGAAACAGGGCATGTACACCCCTCTTCCTACTCCTGACGGGCCATGGGAATCCATCTCAATGGAATACATGTCAAACCTCCCATCCACCAAGAAGGAAAATGACTATGTTTTTGTGGTTGTTGATCCCTTTTCTAAGATGGTGATTTTGGTTGCCTGCAAGAAGAGCATCACAGCAGAAGCCACTGCCAAGCTCTTCTTTGAATGATTTTGGGTACATTTTGGAATCCCACAAACCATTGTTTCATATTGGGACAGTCAACTTCTCAGCACATTCTGGTCGAGCCTCTGGTCACTGCTAGACACCAAGCTCACCAAATCCACGGCCTTCCACCCCCAGACCAATGGCCAAACTGAGGTCATAAATCGAATGATCATACATATCCTCTGCATGTATAATTTCAAGCACCCTCACACATGGGATGAGCATCTTCCCTATGTCCATCATAGCTACAACCATGCCCTGCATAGCTCAACCAGCCATAGCCCCTTTCAGGTGGGGTTGGGATTCCAACCATTGGGTCCCATAGATGTTGCACTTCCCCTTGCGGTCACCTCGACCAACTCCTCTCCTGCCCCAACTGAGGTTGACAAAGCCACCTAGTTCATTGAGAGGATCCAACACATCCGCCAACAGGTTCAGGATATCCTACAGAAGTCCAATGACAAGTACAAGAAACACCATGATCAACATCGGGTGCCACATAAGTTTCAAGTGGGTGACAGAGTTTGGTTGCACTTGCATAAAGAATGCCTTACGGGACCCCATCAGAAGCTTCACCCACTCCATTATGGGTCTTACACCATCACCAAGGTTGTGGGGGATAATTCTTTTGAGCTCAACATTCCTCCTTTCCTTGGCCTACACCCAGTGTTCAACATGGACCTCCTTTGGCCTTATTTCCCACCATTATTGGACACCTCAGACGTAGCAGAACAGCTGACACCAACAGAGATCAACCCCGACTGCATACAACATGAATCCAGTGATCAAATTGTGGACACACAGATCAAAGGCACTCGACAACAAAGGATCCAGCTTTATCGAGTCGTCAAAGCAGGGCAGCTCCTGCACCAAGGCAAGTGGCTCACCCGGGGCCAAATTCAACAGAAATTTCCTCATCTGATGGGGGAACTCAACACAATGGAGACCATTGCTTCCTAAGGAGGAAGGATTGATCTAGGTGAATATCTTTGGCCACCCACCTTCTCCAGCTGGCTCAAAACATCTTTTTAGACATTTTGATAATTTACTATTTTTAGCAGTTTTCGTGTCCTGAACTTTCGAAGCCGTTTTGAGGCCCTAAACGACGTTTTTTGGGGTATGTTATGGTTGCAAAATTTCATCTTGAAATTTTGTGCAAATTGTTGTAGTCCTCGCATAGATATTTTCAATGGGATATCATCACACCTAAAACGAAGATTGTATGCAAAAGTTACGACCCCGGGAAGTTGATGTACTGACTTACCCAAACGGGGCCCACATGACTTTTGGCGCTTCATCTCCTAGGGTTAGGTTTTTGGATGTTTAGGGTTTTTGAAACTCCTTTTTATTGTAAAAGGGCCTTGAGAGCCTCATTGTAATGATCTTCTTGCGAATGAGTGTAGCCATCACATCTCTTCTCAAAGATAAGCCGCCACCATTCCAGCAAGCTTGTTTTTCGTTGCATTTTACAGTTTCAACTTATTTCCTTATTGAATAGAAAACCAATTTTACTGTATCTCCGTTATTTTGTGTTAAGCATACAGTAATACTCTATAGTCATTTCATTATGCTCATAAAATCTAGATTAGTGGTATCAGAGCGGTCTTCTCCTTGTCGTCTTAATGCATGTCCCCAACGAGGTCGGAGTATAAAGAGTTGGGTCTCGAGCTTGTTTCTCTTGAAGACAAAATCTCTCGCACACCCAAGTGACCTCTCATGGAAGGAGAAAAGAAATATTACGGGACAGGAGATCCTTTCAAACTATTTAATGAGGAAGTCCTCATGCAACAGAGGAGCGAGATGATGGATAATTTCATGCAAATCCTTCAACGACTACCAACATGCGATGCATATTCTTCGAGCGGAGGCACCGCCCCCTTCAAGGTACAAATAAACTTTGATATTCCTGTATTTGAATGTTAGATAGATGCAGATGTTGTAGACAAGTGGTTGAATCTAGTAGAAGGGTATTTTTCTATCCATAACTTTTTGAATAGAGAAAATATTACGTTTGCGCTCCTCAAAGCCTTTCCCCATGTCAAAGATTGGTGGGAAAAAAAATTGAGCAAAAGGAAATAGAGGAACCCTCATTATTTACAGTCACGGCCACCTGGGACAGGGATGTAATTAAGGAACAATACTACCCTGTCAGAATTTATGACGACTTGTATACCAAATGGACCACACTACGGAAAGAAAGAGACCAAGAAATGCCAAATTTCACAAATATCTTCCATACCTTACGCACTAAGCTGGGTATAAAATATCTAGAGCGACATCTGGTGCTCAAGTATCATGGAGCTCTACATAGATGCATCTAGACCAAAATGGAATTTATGGACATCTCATCCTTGGGCACGGCCTACCGATATGCCATCAAAATCGAGTAGAAGCTCAAACAAAAGAAGTGATAATTTGGGCTGGGGAACACCTCACAACAAAAGCTAGGAAAGGGCGGCCCCAACCCACAAAGTAAAGGACAGAGAAAATATGGAAAGTATCAGGACAACCAATCCAAGCCGCAAGCAAAGAAGGACATCGGAAAGACAAAGAAAGATATCGGGAAGTGGTGTGACTTCCATAAGAGCCCTTGGCATAACACTGTCGACTGCCACTCAAAGTCGTTGATGGTGGCCAAAGTGAAAGCCTCTAAATCAGATGCAGTTTCTGACTCTGATTCAAAGCTAGAAAGGGGAAGATGGATCATTGATGTGTAACCCAGTGTCACCGTTGCTACCACCAAACTCTAGCAGGGTGAACCAGACGAGCCAGAAGAAGGAGAGCACCTCTTCCATTCATAGATGTGGGTAAAAGGCACCCCGCTGCACTTCATCATTGATAGTGGTAACCAGAAGAACCTCATCTCAGTATAGGTCATCAAGCGGCTGGCCTTGCCAACAATGTCACACCCACAACCCTACAAGATTGGATGGCTCCGCTAAGGAAGCGATATCCATGTTATCCAATAGTGTCAACTATCATATGGCATCAAGCCCTTCAAAGATGAGGTATTGTGTGATGTTTCTCCTCTCAAAGTTTGTGATGTTCTTTTGGGCCAACCTTATTTATGGAAACATCATGTTGTATATGAGTCTAGGCCTTGTAGTGTTATTGTTACTTTGAATAGGAAATTGCATAGGATACCCGAGGTTGTCCCACCTAGTGATATTNCACCGTTGCTACCACCAAACTCTAGCAGGGTGAACCAGACGAGCCAGAAGAAGGAGAGCACCTCTTCCATTCATAGATGTGGGTAAAAGGCACCCCGCTGCACTTCATCATTGATAGTGGTAACCAGAAGAACCTCATCTCAGTATAGGTCATCAAGCGGCTGACCTTGCCAACAATGTCACACCCACAACCCTACAACATTGGATGGCTCCGCTAAGGAAGTGATATCCATGTTATCCAATAGTGTCAACTATCATATGGCATCAAGCCCTTCAAAGATGAGGTATTGTGTGATGTTTCTCCTCTCGAAGTTTGTGATGTTCTTTTGGTCCAACCTTATTTATGGAAACATCATGTTGTATATGAGTCTAGGCCTTGTAGTGTTATTGTTACTTTGAATAGGAAATTGCATAGGATACCCGAGGTTGTCCCACCTAGTGATATTTCCCTGATCTCTTCTAAGCAATGCAAGAAGGTCATCTCTCATACGGGGAAGTTTGTCTTCTTCGTGATTCGCTCTCAGAATGAGAGAAAGATCACATCCACATCCAGGATCTCTGCATCCGACCTCTCCACACAACAGAAGCAAGTAGAAAACATCATGGAAGAATACTCGGATATCTTCTCCTCACCTACCGGGGTACCTCTGCACTGTCAGGTCAAGCACCCCATCGATCTGACCCCCGGTGCACCATTGCCCAATGGGCCAGTCTATCACCACTCTCTCTTAGAGAATGAGGAGATCAAGCGACAGATCCAAGAATTTCTCTACAAGGGGCACATCCGTCCCAGCTCATCACCTTGTGGGATCCCAATCATATTGGTACAGAAGAAATATGGAACTTGGTGACTTTGCATTGATTACCGAGCCCTGAATAAAATCACAGTCAGAAACTGGTACCTGATTCCCTGAATCGACGACCTCCTTGATCAACTCATGGGGACCAAATACTTCAGTAAGATTGATCTGAAATCTGGCTACCACCACGTCCCGATAGAACAAAGAGATGTATGGAAGACCACCTTCAAGTCAAAGGAAGGCCTTTTTGAATGGTTGGTCATGCCCTTTGGTCTGAAAAATGCTCCATCCACTTTCATGAGGATGATGGACGATATCCTATGACCATTCGACAATAAATTTTTAGTGGTGTATATGGATGACATTCTCATTTACATCAAGACTTGGGCTGAACACTTGCAGCATATTCAACAGGTTCTGCACACCCTACGGCAGCACAAGCTATACACCAACTTGGAAAAATGCTCCTTCAGCATGGATAGGGTCCATTGCCTAGGCTACATCATTGATTAGCATTGCGTACATGTGGATCTATCCAAGATCCAAGTCACCCGTAACTGGCCACCCCCACCCACACTCACTGAGATTTGGAACTTCTTGGACCTTGCCAATTTCTACTGTAGGTTTCTGTTGAGATTCTCCCATATTGCATGGGCCCTTAGACAAATAACTAGGGGTGGTGGTAAGGAGAAATTTTCGTGGGGCTGGCCCCAACAACAAGCATTCGATGATTTGAAGCAGTGCTTGTACTCAACCTCAGTACTTTCACTACCATACCTAAAGCATCCCTTTGAGATTGAAAATGATGCTTCAGACTATGTTGTGGGTGTCGTTCTCATGCAGCACAACCACCCCATGGCCTATCCTAATGCAACACTATCAGATGTTGTCCATAAGTACCCTACTTACGAAAAAGAAATGTACTCCATTGTGCAAGCCTATCGCTAGTGGAGACATTACATTATTGGGAGGGAGACAGTCATCCACACTAATCATAAGCCACNNNGATTGCCTCAGCAGACCACCAATTGCGGCACTCACCACAGTGCTAGACTCTTGTGGCCATGAGACCTCTGGATGGCCCCAACTTTATGAGACAGAATAGGACTTCACCACCACCTACCAAATGTTGGGTGCAAAGGCAGTTTTCAATAATTTCCATCTTCAGGATGGGTTGTTGTGTCGTCTAGGACATATCTGTGTTCCATAAAGAGAGAGAGCAAAGCTGATCTGGGAATCCCACTACAGTCGGGTGGCAGGACACTTCATCGTCTAAAAGACAGTGGCGATGCTACAAAAACATTTCTACTGACCGAAACCTCGACAAGAGGTCAACAAGTATATCAGGTCTTGCACTGCCTGTGCTATTTCCAAACCAACCACTAAGAAACAGGGCCTGTACGCCCCTCTTCCTACTCTTGATATTCCATGGGAATCCATCTCAATGGACTACATGTCGGGCCTACCATCCACCAAGTGGGGAAATGACTGTGTTTTTGTGGTTGTTGATCCCTTTTCTAAGATGGTGATTCTGGTTTCCTGCAAGAAGATCATCACAATAGAAGCCACTGCTAAGAACTTCTTTGAATGAGTCTAGGTACATTTTGGAATCCCACAAACCATTGTCTCAGATCGGGACAGTCGATTTCTCAACACATTCTGGTCGAGCCTCTGGTCATTATTGGACACCAAGCTCACCAAATCCATGGCCTTCCACCCCCAGACCGATGGCCAAACCAAGGTCATAAATCAAATGATCATGCATATCATGCACATGTATAATTCTAAGCACCCTCACACATTGGATGAGAGTCTTCCCTATGTCTACCATAGCTACAATCAAGCCCTGCATAGCTCAACCGGCCATAGCCCCTTTCAGGTGGGGTTGGGATTCCAACCATTAGGTCCCATAGATGTTGCACTTCCCCTTGCAATCACCTTGACCGATTCATCTCCTGCTCCAACTAAGGTTGAAAAAGCCACCTGGTTCATTGAGAGGATCTAGCACATCCTCTAATAGGTTCAATATATCCTACAGAAGTCCAATGACAAGTACAAGCAGCGCCATGATCAACATCAAGTGCCACATAAGTTTCAGGTGGGCGACAAAGTTTGGTTGCAATTGTAGAAAGAACACCTTATAGGACCCCATCAGACACCATCATCAAGGTTGTGGGGGATAATTCTTTTGAGCTAAACATTCATCCTTTCCTTGGCCTGCACCAAGTGTTCAACGTGGACCTCCTTTGGCCTTATTTCCCACCATTATTAGATACCTCATACGTAGCAGAAAAGTTGACACCAACAGATCTCAACCTCGACTGCATACAATATGCATCCAATGATCATATTGTGGACACACAGATCAAGGGCACTCGACAACAAAGGATCCATTTTTATCAAGCCGTCAAAGCAGGGTAGCTCCTACACGAGGGCAAGTGGCTCACCCAGGGCCAAATTCAGCAAAAATTTCCTCATTTGATGGGAGAACTCAACGCAATGGATACCATTTCTTCCTAAGGAGGGAGGATAGATCCAGGTGGATATCGGTGGCCACCCACATTTTCCAGCTGGCTCAAAACAACATTCTAGCAATTTTGATAATTTACTAGTTTTAGCAGTTTTCGGGTCCTAAACTTTTGGAGTTGTTTTGAGGCCCTAAACGATGTTTTTTGTGGTATGTTGCAGAAGAAAAGTTTCAACATGAATTTGTGTGCAACTTTTGTAGTCCTCGCACAAATATTTCCAATGGGCTATCATAAGCCTAAAACAGAGATCGTATGCAAAAGTTACGACCCTGGGAAATTGATGTACTGACTGACCCAAACAGGGCCCACATTACTTTTGGCGCTTCATCTCCTAGGGTTAGGTTTTTGATGTTTAGGGCTTTTGAAACTCTCGTTTATTGTAAAAATGCCTTGAGAGCCTCATTGTAATGATCTTCTTGTGAATGAGCATAGTCGTCACATCTCTTCTCATAGATAAGATGCCACCATTCCAGCAAGCTTGTTTTCCGCTGCAATTTACAGTTTCAACTTATTTCCTTATTGAATAGAAAACCAGTTTTACCGTATCTTTGTTATTCTGTGTTAAGAATCTGGTAATAATCTGTAGTCATTTTGTTCTGCTCATAAATCTGGATTAGTGGTATTAGAGAGGTCTCCTCCTTGTCATCTTAATGCATGTCCCCAACGAGGCCTGAGTACAAAGAGTTGGGTCTCGAGCTTGTTTCTCTTGAGGACAAAATCTCTCGCACACCCAAGCGACCTCTCATGAAAGGAGAAAATAAAGATGACGGGATAGGAGATTCTTTCAAATTGTTGATTGAGGAAGGCCTCATGCAACAGAGGAATGAAATGATGGATAATTTCGAGCAAATCCTTCGGCGACTACCAACAGGCAACACATCTTCTTCGAGCGGATGCAC
>JASDQU010949025.1:14447-24458 GCA_032191745.1 Picea mariana | reverse complement strand
GCACACCCAAGCGACCTCTCATGAAAGGAGAAAATAAAGATGACGGGATAGGAGATTCTTTCAAATTGTTGATTGAGGAAGGCCTCATGCAACAGAGGAATGAAATGATGGATAATTTCGAGCAAATCCTTCGGCGACTACCAACAGGCAACACATCTTCTTCGAGCGGATGCACCGCCCCCTTCAAGGTACAAATAAACTTTCATATTTCTATATTTGAAGGTCAGATAGATGCAGATGCTATAGACAAGTGGTTGAATATACTAGAAGAGTATTTTTCTGTCAATAACTTTTCGAATAGAGAAAATATTACTTTTGCACTCCTCAAAGTTGTTCCCCATGTCAAATATTGGTGGGAAACTTTTTGTGAGAAAAAGGAAACAGAGGAACCCTCATTATTTACAGTCATGGCCACCTGGGAATCCTTCAGGGATGCTATTAAGGAACAATACTACCCTTTCAGAAGTTATGATGACTTGTATACCAAATGGACCACACTGTGGCAAGAAAGAGACCAAGCAGTGCCAGATTTCAAAAATATCTTTCATACCTTACGCACTAAGCTGGGTATCAAAGATTTAGAGTGACATCTGGTGCTTAAATATCATGGTTCTCTGCATAGATACATACAAATTGAAATGGAATTTCTGGACATCTCATCCTTGGGAGCGGCCTACCGATATACCATAAAAATCGACCACCAAGCTCTAGCAGGGTGAACTAGACGAGCCAGAAGAAGGAGAGTGCCTCTTCCATTCACAGATGTGGGTAAACGGCACCCTATTTCACTTCATCATTGATAGTGGTAGCCATAAGAACCTCATCTCAGCAAAGGTCATCAAGCAGTTGGCCCTGCCGAAAACACCGCACCCACAACCCTACACCATTGGATGGCTCTGMCAATGAAGCAATCTTCGCATCAGCCAACAGTACTGACTATCATATGACATCAAGCCCTTCAAAGATGAGGTATTGTGTGATGTTTCTCCTCTCGAAGTTTGAGATGTTCTTTTGGGCCAACCTTATTTATGGAAACGTCATGTTGGATATGATTCTAGGCCTCGTAGTGTTATTATTACTTTGAACAAGAAATTGTATAGGATACTCGAGGTTGTCCCACCTAGTGCTATTTCATTGATCTCTTCTAAGCAATGTAGGAAGGTCATATCTCAGATGGGGAAGTTTGTCTTCTTCTTGATTTGCTCTAAAAATGAGAGAAAGATCACAGCCACATCCAGGGTCTCTACGACCGACCTCTCCACATAGCAGAAGCAAGTAGATAAGGTCATGGAAGAATACTCGGATATATTCTCCTCACCTACCAAGGTACCTCTACACTGCTAGGTCAAGCACCCAATTGATCTGACCCCTGGCGCACCACTACCCAATGGGCCTGTCTATCGTCGCTCTCTGTTAGAGAATGATGGGATCAAGCAACAGATCCAAGAATTTCTCCAGAAGGGGCACATCCATCCCAGCTCATCACATTGCGGGAGCCCAATAGTGTTGGTACATAAGAAAAATGGAACCTAGCGACTTTGCATTGATTACCAGGCTCTGAATAAAATCATAGTCATAAATTTTTACCTGATTCCCCGAATCAACGACCTCTTTGATCAACTCATGGGGGCCAAATACTTCAGTAAGATTGATCTGAAGTCTAGCTACCACTAGGTCCCGATAGAACAGATAGATGTATGGAAGGTCGCCTTTGAGTCAAAGGACTTTTTGAATGGTTGGTCATAACCTTTGGTCTGAAAATGATCCAGCCACTTTCATGAGGATTATGGAAGATATCCTACGACCATTCACCAATACTTTTGTAGTGGTGTATCTGGATTACATTCTCATTTACAGCAAGACTTGGGTTGAACACTTGCAGCATATTCAGTAGGTTCTGCACACCCTGCGACAGCACAAGCTATACGCCAAGTTGGAAAAATTCTCCTTCGGCATGGACAGGGTCCATTACCTAGGCTACATCATTGATCAACATGGCGTACATGTGGATCCAGCCAAGATCCAAGTCAACCGTGACTGGACATCCCCAACCACACTCACTGAGCTTCGGAGCTTCTTGGGCCTTGCCAATTTCTACCGCAAGTTTGTGTTGGGATTGTCCCATATTGCATGGGCCCTCAGCCAAATAACAAGGGGTGGTGGTAAGGAAAAATATGTGTGGGGACGGCCCCAACAAAAATCGTTCAATGATTTGAACCAACGCTTGTGCTCATCCCTAGTACTTTCACTACCAGACCTGCAGCAGCCCTTTGAGATTGAGACTGATGCTTCATACTATGTTGTGGGTGTTGTTCTCATGCAGCATGACCACCCCATGGCCTATTATAGTGCGGCACTATCAGATGTTGTCCATAAGTATTCTACTTACGATAAAGAAATGTACTCCATTGTGCAAACCTGTCGCCAGTGGAGACATTACATTCTTGGGAGGGAGACAATCATCCACACTAACCATAAGCCACTACAGTTCACACAGACACAAGTAAAATTGCAGAATGATCGCCATCAAAAGTGTTCCACATACTTGCAGCAATTCCACCTCAAAATGAAGTATAAAACAGGAAGCACCAACCACGTCGTTGATTTCCTTAGCAGATCACCAATCGCGGCACTCACCACAGTGCTAGACTCTTGTGGCCATGAGACCTCTGGATGGCCCCAGCTTTATGGGACAGACCAGGACTTCACCACCACCTACCAAATGTTCGGTGAAAAGGTAGTTGTCGATAATTTCCATCTTCAGGATGGGTTGTTGTGTCATCTGGGCCATATCTGTGTTCCATCAAGCGAGCGAGGGAAGATGATCTGGGAAGCCCACTACATTTGGGTGGTAGGACACTTCGGTGTCGAAAAGACAATGGTGATGCTACAAAAACATTTCTACTAGCCCAAACTTCGACAAGAGGTCAGCAAGTATATCAGGTCTTGCACTGCTTGAATTATTGCCAAACCAACCACTAAGAAATAGGGCATGAACACCCCTCTTCCTACTCCTGACAGGCCATGGGAATCCATCTCAATGGACTACATGTTGGGCCTCCCATCCACCAAGCAGGGAAATGACTATGTTTTTATGGTTGTTGATCGCTTTTCTAAGATGGTGATTATGGTTTCCTGGAAGAAGAGCATCACAACAGAAGCCACTACCAAGCTATTCTTTGAACGAGTCTGGGTACATTTTGGAATCCCAAAAACATTTTCTTAGATCGGGACAGTCAATTTCTCAGCACATTATGGTCAAGCCTCTGGTCACTACTAGACACCAAGCTCTCCAAATCCATGACCTTCGACCCCCAGACTGATGGCCAAACTGAAGTCGTAAATCAAATGATTGTGCATATCCTGTGCATTCATAATTCCAAGCACCCTTGCACATGGGATGAGAGTCTTCCCTATGTCCATCACAGCTACAACCGAGCCCTACATAGCTCAACTAGCCACAACCCCTTTTAGGTGGGGTTTGGATTTCAACCATTGGGTCCCATAGATGTTGCACTTCCCCTCGCGGTCACCTCGACTAACCCCTCTCTTGCTCCAACAGAGGCTGAAAAAGCCACCCATTTCATTGAGAGGATCCATCACATCCACCAACAAGTTTAGGATATCCTATAGAAGTCCAATGACAAGTACAAGCAACGCCATGATCAACATTGGGTGCCACATAAGTTTCAGGTGGGCGACAGAGTTTGGTTGCACTTACAAAAAGAATGCCTTACAAGACCCCATCGGAAGCTTCGCCCACTTCGTTATGGGTCGTGCACCATCACCAAGGCTGTGGGGGATAATTCTTTTGAGCTCAACATTCATCCTTTCCTTGGCCTACACCCAGTGTTCAATGTGGACCTCCTTCGACCTTATTTCCCACCATTATTGGACACCTCAGACGTAGCAAAAAAGCTGACACCAACAGAGCTCAACCCCGACCGCATACAACAGGCATCTAGTGATCAGATTGTGGACACATAGATCAATGGAATTGGACAACAAAGGATCAAGCTTTATCGAGTCGTCAAAGCAAGGAAGCCCCTGCACCAAGGCAAGTGGCTCACCTGGGGCCAAATTCAGCAGAAATTTCCTCATTTGATGGGGGAACTCAATGCAATGGAGACCATTTCTTCCTAAGGAGGGAGGATTGATCTAGATGGATATTGGTGGCCAACCACCTTTTCCACTTGGCTCAAAACAACTTTCTAGCAATTTTGATAATTTACTCTTTTTAGCCGTTTTCGGGTTCTAAACTTCTGGAGCCGTTTTGAGGCCCTAAATGACTTTTTTTGGGGTATGTTGCGGTTGCAAAATTTCATCATTAAATTCTATGAAACTATTGTATTCCTCTTATATATCTTTCCAATGGGATATCATATTCCTAAAATGGATATCGTATGCAAAAGTTACGACCCCGGGAAGTTGATCTACTGACTTACCCAAACGTGACCCACATGACTTTTGGCACTTCATCTCCTAGGGTTAGGATTTTGGATGTTTAGGGTTTTTGAAACACCTGTTTATTGTAAAAAGTCCTTGAGAGCCTCATTGTAATGATATTATTCCAAATGAGCACAGTCATCACATCTCTTCTCATAGGTAAGCCGCCACCATTCCAGCAAGCTTGTTTTCCGCTGCATTTTACAGTTTCAGCTTATTTCCTTATTGAATAGAAAACCAGTTTTATTGTATCTTTATTCTGTGTTAAGCATCCAATAATAATCTGTAGTCATTTCATTATGCTCATAAAATCTATAACAGTTGTATCAAATAAGTCTTCTCCTTGTCATCTTAATGCATGTCCCCAACGAGGTCGGAGTACAAAGAGTTGGGTCTCGAGCTTGCTTCTCTTGAGGACAAAAGATCTCACACACCCAAGAGACCTCTAATGGAAGTAGAAAAGAAATATGGTGGGATAGGATATCCTTTCAAACTGTTGATTGAGGAAGCCCTCACGCAATAGTGGAACGAGATGATGGATAATTTCGCGCAAATCCTTCGGCGGCAACCAACAGGCGACACATATTCTTCAAGCGGAGGCATCGCCCCCTTCAAGGTACAAATAAACTTTGATATTCCTATATTTGAAGGTCAGATAGACGCAGATGTTGTAGACAAGTGGTTGAATCTACTAGAAGGGTATTTTTTGTCCATAACTTTTCGAATAGAGAAAAGATTACTTTTGCGCTCCTCAAAGTCATTCCCCATGTCAAATATTGGTGGGAAACTTTTTGTGAGAAAAAAGAAACAGAGGAAACCTCATTATTTACAGTCATGACCACTTGGGAATACTTCAGGGATGTTATTAAGGAACAATACTACCTTGTTGGAAGTTATGACGACTTGTATACCAAATGGACCACATTGCGGCAAGAAAGAGACCAAGCAGTGCCAGATTTCACAAATATCTTCCTTACCTTACGCACCAAGTTCGGTATCAAAGATTTAGAGCGACATATGTTGCTCAAGTATCGTAGTGCTMTGCATAGATACATTCARACTGAAATGGAATTTYTGTACATCTCATCCTTGGGCGCGGCCTACCGATATGTCGTCAAAATCGAGCAAAATCTCAAACAAAATACACGACAATTTGGGCATTGGAACCCCTCAAAACAAAAGCTAGGAAAGGATGGCCCCAACCCACAGAAAAAAGGATGTAGCAAAGATGGACAGTATCATGACAACCAAGCTGCAAGCAAAGAAGGACACCGGAAAGACAAAGAAAGATACCGAGAAGTGGTGCGACTTCCATAAGATCCCTTGGCATAACACTATTGACTGTCGCTCAAAGAATTCGTTGGTGGCCGAAGTGAAAGCCTTTGAATCAGATGTGGGTTCTGACTCTGAGTCAGAACCAGAAAAGGGAAGATGGATCATTGATGCAGAACCCAGTGCCACCGTTGCTACCACCAAGCTCCAGCAGGGTGAACTAGACGAGCCAGAAGAAGGAGAACACCTCTTCCATTCACATATGTGGGTAAAAAGCACCTCGTTGTACTTCATCATTGATTGTGGTAGCCAGAAGAACCTCATATCAATAGAGGTCATCAAGCAGTTGGCCCTGCAGATAACGCTGCACCCACAACCCTACACCATTGGATGGCTCCGCCAAGGAAGCAATCTCTGCATCAGCCAATAGTGACAAATATCGTATGACATCAAGCCCTTCAAAGACGAGGTATTATGTGATGTTTCTCCTCTTGAAGTTTGTGATGTTATTTTGGCCCAACCTTATTTATGAAAATTTCATGATGTATATGAGTCTAGGCCTCGTAGTGTTATTATTACTTTGAACAGGAAATTGTAAAGGATACCAGAGGTTGTCCCACCTAGTGTTGTTTCCTTGATATCTGCTAATAAATGCAGGAAGGTCGTCTCTCAGATGGGGAAGTTTGTCTTCTTTGTGATTCTCTCTCAGAATGAGAGAAATATCATAGCCACATCCAGGGTCTCTGCGGTCGACCTCTCCACACAGTAGAAGCAAGTAGATAAGGTCATGGAAGAATACTTGGATATCTTCTCCTCACCTACCGGGGTACCTCTACACTACCAGGTCAAGCACCCCATCAATCTGACCCCCGGCGTACCACTGCCGAATGGGCCAATCTATCGCCTCTCTCTGTTAGAGAATGAGGAGATCAACTGACAGATCTAAGAATTGCTCCACAAGGGGTACATCCATCCCATCTCATCACCTTTTGGGATCCCAATCGTGTTGGTACAAAAGAAATATGGAACCTGACAAATTTGCATTGAATACCGGGCTCTGAATAAAATCACAGTCAGAAACCAGTACCCGATTCCCTAAATCGACGACCTCCTTGATCAAATCATGTGGGACAAATACTTCAGTAAGATTGATCTGAAGTCTGGCTACCACCAGGTCCTGATAGAATAGACATATGTATGGAAGACCGCCTTCAAGTCAAAGGAAGGTCTTTTTGAATGGTTGGTCATGCCCTTTGGTCTGACAAATGCTCCAACGAATTTCATTAGGATGATGGATGATATCCTGCGACCATTCACCAACACTTTTGTAGTGGTGTATCTAGATGACATTCTCATTTACAGCAAGACTTGGGTTGAACACTTGCAGCATATTCAGCAAGATTTACACACCTTGCGGCAGCACAAGCTATACACCCACTTGGAAAAATGTTCCTTTAGCATGGACAGGGTCCATTATCTAGGCTACATCATTGATCAACATGGCACACCTGTGGATCCAGCCAATATCCAAGTCATCCATTACTCGCCAGCCCCAACCAAACTCACTGAGCTTCGGAGCTTCTTGGGCCTTGCCAATTTATAGCGCATTTTTGTGTTGGGATTCTCCCATATTGCATGGGCCCTCAGCCAAATAACTAGGGGTGGTGGTAAGGAAAAATTTGTGTGGGGTCGGACCCAACAACAAGCGCTCGATGATTTGAAGCAGTGCTTGTGCTCAACCCCAGTACTTTCACTACCAGTCCTACAACAACCCTTTGATATTCAGACTAATGCTTCAGACTATGTTGTGGGTGTCGTTCTCACGTAGCACGACCACCCCATGGCCTATCATAGTGCGACACTATCAAATGTTTTCCATAAGTAACCTACTTACAACAAAGAAATGTACTCCATTGTGCAAGCCTGTTGCTAGTGGAAACATTACATTCTTGGGAGGGAGACAATCATCCACATTGATCATAAGCCACTGCATTTCATGTAGACACAAGGAAAATTGCAGAATGAATGCCATCAAAAGTGGTCCACATAC
The DNA here is from genome assembly GCA_032191745.1 of Picea mariana. Taxonomy (NCBI): domain Eukaryota; kingdom Viridiplantae; phylum Streptophyta; class Pinopsida; order Pinales; family Pinaceae; genus Picea; species Picea mariana. The sequence goes on along the minus strand of JASDQU010949025.1, from coordinate 16,690 downwards.
TTGCAGCAATTCCACCTCAACATCAAGTATAAAATAGGAAGCACCAACCACGTCATTGATTGCCTCATCATACCACCAGTTGCGGCACTCACCATAGTGGTAGACTCTTGCGGCCATGAGACCTCTAGATGGCCCCAACTTTATGAGACAGGCCAAGACTTTGCCACCACTTACCAAATGTTGGGTGAAAAGGTAGTTGTCGATAATTTCCATCTTCAGGATGGGTTGTTGTGTCGTCTGGGCCATATCTGTGTTCCATCAAGCGAGTGAGCGAAGCTGATCTGGGAAGCCCAATACAATCGGGTGGTAGGACACTTCGGCGTCGAAAAGACAATGGTGATGCTACTAAAACGTTTCTACTAGCCGAAACTTCGACAAGAGGTCAGCAAGTATATCAGGTCTTACACTGCCTACGCTATTGCCAAACCAACCACTAAGAAACAGGGCCTGTACACCCCTCTTCCTACTCCTAAAAGGCCATGGGAATCCATCTCAATGGACTACATGTCAGGCCTCCCGTCCACAAAGAGGGGAAATGACTTTGTTTTTTTGGTTGTTGATCACTTTTCTAAGATGGCGATTCTGGTTGCCTGCAAGAAGAGCATCACAGCAGAAGCAACTGCCAAGCTCTTCTTTGAATGAGTCTAGGTACATTTTTGAATCCCACAAACCACTATCTTAGATCAGGACAGTCGATTTCTCAGCACATTTTGGTCGAGCCTCTGGTCACTGCTGGACACCAAGCTCACCAAATCCATGGCCTTCCACCCCTAGACCGATGGCGAAACCGAGGTCATAAATCGAATGATCATGTATATCCTACACATGTATAATTCCAAGCACCCTCGCACATGGGATGAGAGTCTTCCCTATGTCCATCATAACTACAACCGAGCCCTGCATATCTCAACCGGCCACAGCTTCTTTCAGGTGGGTTTGGGATTCCAACCATTGGGTCCCATAGATGTTGCACTTCCCCTTGTGGTCACCTCGACCGACTCCTCTACTGCTCCAACTGAGGCTAAAAAAGCCACCCGGTTCATTGAGAGGATCGATCACATCCTCCAACAGGTTCAGGATATCCTACAAAATTCCAATGACAAGTACAAGCAGCGCCATGATCAACATCGAGTGCCACATAAGTTTCAGGTGGGCGACAAAGTTTGGTTGCACTTGCAGAAAGAACGCCTTACAAGACCCCATCGGAAGCTTCTCCCACTTCGTTATGGACCGTACACCATCACCAAAATTATGTGGGATAATGATTTTGAGATCAACATTCCTCCTTTCCTTGGCCTGCACCCAGTGTTCAACGTGGACCTCCTTTGGCCTTATTTTCCACCATTATTGGACACCTCAGACGTAGCAGAACAACTGACACCAACAGAGCTCAACCCCGAATGCATACAACAGGAATCCAGTGATCAGATTGTGGACACATATATCAAGGGCACTCGACAACAAAGAATCCAACTTTATTGAGTCGTCAAAGCAGGGCAGCTCCTGCACCAAGGAAAGTGGCTCACCCGGGGCCAAATTCAGTCGAAATTTCCTCATCTGATGGGGGAACTCAACACAATGGAGACCATTGCTTCCTAAGGAGGGAGGATCAATCCAAGTGGATATCGGTGGTCACCCACCTTTTCCAGCTGGCTCAAAACATCTTTCGAGCAATTTTGATAATTTACTATTTTTAGCAGTTTTCGGGTCCTATACTTCCAGATCCGTTTTAAGGCCCTAAACGACATTTTTTGGGGTATGTTGTGGTTGCAAAATTTCATTTTGAAATTTTGTGCAACTTTTGTATTCCTCGCATAGATCTTTCCAATGGGCTATCATACGCCTAAAATGGATATCGTATGCAAAAGTTACGACCCCGAGAAGTTGATGTACTGACTTACCCAAACGGGGCCCACATGACTTTTGGCGCTTCATCTCCTAGGGTTAGGATTTTGGATGTTTAGGGTTTTTGAAACTCCTATTTATTGTAAAAAGGCCTTGAGAGCCTCATTGTAATGATATTCTTGCGAATGAGTGTAGTCGTCACATCTGTTCTTAGAGATAAACTGCCACCATTCCAGCAAGCTTGTTTTTCGCTACATTTTACAGTTTCAGCTTATTTCCTTATTGAATAGAAAACCATTTTTATTGTATCTCTGTTATTTTGTGTTAAGCATCTTGTAATAATCTGTAGTCATTTCATTCTTCTCATGAAATCTAGATCAGTGGTATCAAAGTGGTAT
>JASDQU010949023.1:59840-71703 GCA_032191745.1 Picea mariana | reverse complement strand
GGATATATGCTCGGAATCATCATCTAACCCCCGATCTCCACTTGCTAAAAATAGAAAATGCTAACAAGTCACCCCGGAAAAGGTCCAAAAGACTCAAAATGTCTCAAGGATCAATATTGCATGCTCAGAATCTTGATCTGAAGCCTGGAGATCAACCTGCTAAAAAAAGAAAGTACTTGCATGATCCTAGAAAAATGCCATCGAACTTAGTATCATGCAAGGACCAGCATTGTATGCTCAAAACTATCAAATAAGGATCCGGTCACTGTCTCCTAAAAAGTAGGGTCACTTGCTATAAATAGACATCTCTCTCAAATCCATGGGAAAGTAAGCTAACTCTATCTCTGAAACAAAAACAACCATATACCAATCTTATACTTGTCTCTGATGGGAACCAACCTCTCGCTCACACAAGAGCCAAGACTCTGGGAAAATCTCTGAATGCCAGCCCAAATGGTGTATGCTAGCTCTTAACCCTCAAGATTTTCAAAGGTGAAAATCTAGAGGTTAACGGGCCTAAGTCGTAATTACAAGTACAAAACAATATATATGAATGAGTCATGACCACAGGTACAAATTACACCAATAATTCCAACAATGGGTGGGGAGGTTCTTTCTACCCATCTTGGTTGAAGTTCCATACTTGCCCAAGCATCCATCACATGATGGTTTCTGTTGGTTGAAACATCCATTCTTGAAGGCTCATTGCCACAAAGGTTTCCAATTGCACACTTGTTTGGTACTTACACCTTGTGATCTTGGCACCACACGTTCAGGTGGCACTCCTCCAATTCCGTTGTTGCTTGATGATTCAATAAAACATTGAGACCTTAAGATTGAGACAATCTACAAGTGCATTTATTCTTACATTGGGGCTTGGATAGTAAGAAATTACAATTGAATGAGGTACTTGCTTCATTCATGATGATTGCAATGTGTTGTCATGGGATGGTTTGCATAGCTTAGTTTTCATTTGATTGCAACACGTGCTCCTTGCTTCAAATTCATGAACTTGGTTGGAGGCCTTAGCAGTTCTGTAGCTCTTCTCTAGCCACAAGTTAGCACCCATAGAAGATACCATTGTTGTGATGGAGTGCTTGTCTCTTGAGTGTAGTAAGCTTATCCTTGTGTCTTGTGTGTGTGAACACTTGACCTCCCTCCTCCCTCTACTATTGTAATATCTCAAGTCCATCCGATTGGCAATATGTAATTTAACAAACCAGCAATCCCAAATCAAATGATATATGGAATGAGTAGAAACACTCCAGACAGAAACGAAAAAAAGAAATTCTGTTTATGTCCAACAGTGACCAATGTGTGGAGAAGATACTATGTTCTAATCTAACTACGACGAAGGGCAAGCATGGAACAGTGCAAGAAACACGCAGATGTTGGCAACAACAACAAACTTGATCCATGAATGAAAAGGAAAACGCAAACATTAAACTAAATATAGCTAAGAACATCAAAAATGTTTAAAAAGTTATACAGACCATATAAGGACACAAGGACTAGAACTAGAGGAGAAAGAAGGATAACTGCAGAAAAATAGGAGAAATCAAATAATAATTATAATGAGTAGAAGTGTTGAAATCTACCTTTCATTGCAACCTAGGAAAAACATCTGATGAATATTTTAGTCCATTGTCAATACCTCAAAGTGAGTAAGAGATAAATGCTCAGTTTGTAATGCATTGATTATAATGTCCCGCACACCTTGAAAGAGATTTTGGAAAGCCTCTACAGATATAATGTCATCCTTTTTGCCAGTGACTATGCGTTCTCGGATAGTTTGAAGATGTGGACTGCAGTTACAATCCATGGTAAATATACCTTTTAGAACAATTTTAGAGGTAATAAATCTATCACAACCAGTTTTCTGTAAATCACTCAGAATTTTATTTCTCTAAGTTGCTTGATCATAGCCAAATTGGAAAAATAGAGTTAGCAATACCTCCTGTTCATAAAATTTCATTCTAAGCATAACTGCATAAACACTAACCAAAGTTTTTACCCCATTAATTTCATTACGTGACAATGGCAAAGCATTTCCAGAAGCATGTCGCTTTAGAGCAGGGAGCATCTAATAAGCATGTCCGAGACAAATAAATCTGTTTGCTATACCGGATGTGAAATTTATTTGAGACGTTTGATGATCATAAGTGCAGGGTGCACTGGAAAAAAAAAATTATATTAATGTCCATGAATGATCACAAAACAAAAATTACGACTAGAAAATTACAAATATCCCATATAATCTAATGAATGATGTAAGGAAGTACAAAAATAGGACAGCAGAGAAGATACATAAACTAATAATGTCTTGGAAGTGGCACCAATGTTTGCACCAGAAAGATGATGTAAGATTGGACATGCTCTAGGCTTGCAAATGAAGAGCTGCAGCATCATGATCAATCATCATCCACATGTTATTGACCCAAAGTTTGGTAAATAATGTCAATATTTTATGATCGTCAATAAGAAATGCGTGGAGGAATTTGGTTGGTGCCTCCAAAAATAGTAATCATAAACTCTAGATGAAACATATGGATGCGGTATCGTTACAACTTCCCTACCTCAGATGCAGTAGAAAAATACAAATATTACATAAGTACAAAAGTAGGACAACAGACAAGATACATAAACTAATAATGTCTTGGAAGCAGTGCCAATGCTTGCACCAAAATGATAATACAAGATTAGACATGCTCATAGGCTCGCAAATGTAGAACTGCAGAATCATGATCAATCATCATGCACATGTTATTGACCCAAGGTTTGGTAAATAATATTAATATTTTATGATCGTCAATAAGATGTGTGGTGGAATTTGGTGGGTGCCTCTAATAGCAGTTATCATAAACTCGATGAAACATAYGGATGTGGTATATTTACAACTTCCCTACCTTGGATGCACTTCTAATTGACATACAGCCACATGATATCGCCCCCTATCAGACCCTGCCAACACAGTGCCATTTTAAACAACACCCCAAATAGGCTTAAGCAGCATGTCCATATGAGGGGTGCCTTCTTASCCTCCTATTTCCTCATAATAATGTCCATTTAATATGGTTCTCTGTGGCCATTTTCTAAGTTATAACTTAAAATCAAACCACAGTTAATCAACCTTGCAATTAAGCCAAATAAATGTGTTGCAAGTAATTTCTCCATCCAGGTTGCATGGTTTGGAAATACAAGAACAAAGTTGGTTATTATTATGATCATGTGCATTACTTTTGGCTGGTGATGATACAATTCACAGGCCCCTCTTTTCCCCAAAAAGTTGTTGTTATGTATTGGGGAACAACCCCATACAGAATTTAGTTCGGATTATGTTGAATCTAGATGGCCGTATGTTGGGTTTAGCAAACATTTAAGCAGCCAATGATGTTAAAGAACGGACAAACTTCCAGAGATGGATGATTGAGGAAATCAAAGAAGCCCACTGGCTCATAAGGAGAGATTTAAAGATGGCCGATGCCTAAAAAGATAAGAAGGTATGCTTCCTGTCATACTGCCTCAGAAGGAAGCCTAGTATACCTTCAAATCCAGGCTAGGGTTTGTATTACCCTAACAAATTCAGAAGGAATGAGTCAACTGAGTTGTGGCCATTGGAATGACTTCATGGATTTCACTAGAGGTGAACAAATTGAACACCTTGATGTCGTATTCAAATGCTTTGCTTTGTCTTTAAAGAAAGATGCAAAAAAATGGTTCACTGGATTAGCCAATAATAGTATTATTTCTCTTGATGGTTGTAGAGATGTCTTCTTTTCTAGATGGTTAGAGACGAGAGATATTAGGTTTCTTTTAAATGCATTAACTAACATGAGGAGGAATTAAAATGAAACAATGGATGAATTCAATCTAAGATTCGATAATATACTTCAAGACATTCCTCGTGATCATCAACCTATCCCAGCCACTTTGTTATTATACTATTTAAATTCTTTCCAAGGTCAATTTCGTTTCTTTCTAAATCAAGCTAAGCCAACAGATCTAATGGATGCTAAAGCCAAAGCTAAAAGTTTAAATGACAATTGGGTTTTAGCAGGAGAGCCTGATATCTTAACCCCTCCTAGAGCTAGGGAAAACCTACGCCAAGAACCGTGCATAATGTTGAGCCAACCCCTGATCCTTGAGCTGCCATAATGGATGAAAGGAAAAGAATGGAAACGAATTTTACTCAAACAACTAATGCATTTGCAAAATCAGGTTGTGCAAATGGAAGGAAATCAGCAGCAGAATAGATTTCCACCCAGGAATGAGAGATATTGTGGCCCTCCCCAGAATCAAAGACCTACCGCATCATTGGAACCAACCAATGTGGTTGACTATGAGTCTCCTCTATTTTGTCAATCTTGCAATGATTTTCACAAGGAAAAGACTTGTGCAAGGTACCTAGACATGGTCAATAGTGAGGCAAATAACCAAGATAGTAACGACTACTTGGATTCTTGCAACAACTTATTCGAAGGAAGGAAGTCTTACCCTTTGTCCCAAGAGAACATGAAACAAGTTAAGGACAAAGGTATAGATGCCAAAAAATCCATTAGAATATTTGGGGAGAGGCCATCTCAAGAAGATATTTAAATAATGTGGGCTAATAGACACAAGGGAACCACTTACAAAGAAGGAAAGGCAATATCCCTCAAGTAGACTAGCAAAGCCCCATAATATTTCAAAAGAAAAGTCATCAACACATTGAGCCTAGTGCAAAGAGGCCTCAAGAGGAACCTTCAACAAGTACTTCCCCTAATATGGAACTTGATATAACTAATTGGGTTAGTAGTGTTAAAGTCCCCGTTCCCTTGACCGAGTTAGCTAAGTTGCCTTCGATGAACATAAAGCTAAAAGAAATCCTGAGCATAGAAAAGGAAATTCAACCAAGTCCATTCATTGATACTAATGAAGATTGCCCTGCTGTCCTACAAGCTATAACTCAAGAAGGAAAAATGAATGGAAGTCGTCTCCTCTTCTTTATCTCGTTAATCTTGAATGACTTGCTCCTCCATAATTGCATGTTAGACTCCGGAGCTTCAGCAAATGTCATGTCATTGAAGGTCATGAAACAACTAGGCTTGAAAACCGCTAGACCCTACAAAAATATATGTGTTATGGATTCTAGAGAACTCAAAGTGTGTGGTCTAATTAAAGACCTTCAAATTAAATTGGTCGTTTATGTGAACATCTCATTATTGATGGATGTAGTTGTCATAGATGTCTTGAACGCATGGGGAATGTTTGTATCTTGTAAGTGGGCCGCCAATCTAGGAGGTAGCATCCAAATGGACTTATCTTATGCTACTATTCCTACTTGTGAAAACACTTATGTAACCTTGCACCATGAGAAAATGAAGAAGAACCATGTAGAAGACCCCCAAGATACTATAAATGAGTTGGTACGTTACGAAGAGGATCTAGGAACTTATATTATGCTAGCCAATTCCATAGCTCCCTAAGAATATGGTGATTTCATGTGGAAGATGAATTTGACAGAGCTAAGTCTAGAACGGGGGTCGGTGCAGGAACCGTTTTCACATTCCCTCAAGGTATCGTCTTTTCCCATGGATTTAGATTAGAATTCAAATCAACGAATAACACGGAAGAGTACAAAGCCGTCCTTCTATAATTGAATATGGCAAAGGACATGGGAATCAAGATTCTAAAGATAATAGGAGATTCAAACTTGGTGATCAAACAAGTCAAGGAGAATTTATACATGTTATAAAAAATAAAATAAAAATTATATAAGATTGAAAATGAAAAGATTTTTTCTCACATTTATTTTATACCTTTCATAGACCAGAGTGGATTGTATCCCCCTGCCCTTTTGTTACTGATAGTCTTAGGTTAGAATGTAGCAAGAATGTTTTAGAGTGATTCTTGGAGTACCAGAGATGTTGAGGTTCTCATGCACTCTACGGTGAGCACATGTCCCCATGTTCGAACCAAATGTTACCTCGTCTCACCTAGGGGTAACTAGAGGAGATCATTCTTCATGATCCACATTCTATACAATGGTCCCAGAGATGACGACCGACATTCTCCATGGACAACAGCCCCTTAGATGCCTCTTACTCATCATTGCTCTACTCATTCACTTGATCAACATATTCATTCGATGGTGGTGGACCAATACACATGAGGTACATTAGCCATTGTTTCATACGAAGTGTTTACATTTAATGTATTGGGCATTTAGGTAAGGATCATAGGTTGAAGTCAGATAATGAATCATGATGCTTGGAAGTTATGTTTTTTCCCTTGTTTCACCTTGGTGGCCATCATATGTATTCTAGTCAAGTGTTGTCACTCTTGGGAAAAAGGGGTACTACAGGGAGGCCTTGATAGGGGTAACGTATTCGTACCCTTCCATACTTAACATTGTCTATCTATTTTCCTTTCGTTGTCCTATCTTTTGGGATTGGTTGTTACATGTATCCCAAAAAGGTTTGTACTTCATTCTCCTGTGAAAAGGGGCTTGAATGCCCGAGGTTGATGCAACTGTAAAAAAAAATGGAAAGAGCATGCTATAAATTCAAAATGCAAAAGAAAAATAAAGGGATATGAATGATATATCAAAAGCCAAGTGAGCTTGACCTCTACCCCCTCGCTATGAGGCCATCAACCCAAGTCCTAATGTAATGAATGCATATCTAAAGAAAGGACTTAATTAAATTATCTCGACCCCTGATGCAATAAAATGCATAAACCTGAAGAAAGGGGCTTGCAAAGCAAATCAATGAATATCAAAAGGCTAGATAAGGGTGGAAAGAAATAATGTTGAGGAAAGGGTAACTCAATGCATTAAGCGCTCCCTCTACAAAGGTGCTCATGGAGATGAACATCACACGTGGCCTTGCATGTCAATGACACCATGACCATGAAGTAAACACCAGGTCATACCATTCACTCACACTTACACTTTGATGGGTTTCTAGGGAAATACTCCTCTACTTGAGTACTAGCACACCTAATAGGGTTCAATGATGGTCCTCCCATACTTAAACTTGGCAAATTGCATAAATTCATAAGCTAGTGTAAAGTTGGAAGAAGATACCTAATGTGATCTACTTGTGTGGCTTTTACATTAAAATGTGACTCACTTTTTATGTTATGATGACTCTTGTGTCCATGATGGTTGGTCTCACTTGATTTTTTGAGCGCATGCATGATGATGATGAACACTTCAACATGGTCCTTTGGACGACGTTTATGATGAGCGTTGGACCATATGATGACTTGGCATACCCCTTAACACCCTCCATCACCTCTTGGACCATGGACGTTGCACCTTCGAGCTAGGACATTGCACCTATGAGCTTGACATGTCACTTAGAGATGGCATGGAGCCCCTTGATGACATTGCACCCCCTTGAGGACGTTGAGGCTTGGTTTGAAGACGTGGCATGTGATGATGATGGCACACCTCTTGGCAGAGGTCATGGAGCCATTTCTCTTGATGATGTCATGCCCTAGCTTGAGGACGTTGCACATGTGATGGGATGTTGTACTTATTGATGATGTGACACTTGAGCCGACCTAGCACATCATATGATGAGTTGGCACCTTTTTGATGAGGAGATGTGACCTTCTTGATGAGGAGACGTGACTTTTGATAATACTTTGCACCTTTTGGGGAGAGACATGACTTTTGGAGCATTTAGACGCCATTTGGAGATGATGTCACCCTTCATGAGCCTTCTACACTCAGATGTGTGGCATTTTCAGAGGACTTTTCATGTTTTTGCATTATATCTTTATTTTAGGGGGCATTTTGGGAGGTTGGCCTAGACCTATCCACCTTGTATCATGGATTTCTTATGTTTTTAGGGGCTTTTAGTGGATATTAGCTCATTGAGGTGAAGCACTTGATTTCCTCATATAAATAGAGGAAGTGCTCCCTCATTTGTATCATCATTGCTACTTGTGGAGAATTTATACAACTAGTCTCTTCTCTACTTCTATCTTGGCTATGGATGAATAACTCATGTGACTTCTTGGAGAGATGATGTATGGATGCTTTCTCAAGTTTGATGTATTATTTCATGGTTAGGGTTTCATGGATGAGCATTAATTTACCTACTAAGTACTCTTTCTAGGTCTTTGTGGATTTATTTATGAATGTATGAAGTGTGAATGTGCTTATCAAAGTGGTGATAGTGCATGTTTCCTTGTATTTTTCTTGAATAGATCTTATCTTGTAAACCTGGGAGGTTTGTAGTGGACTACCTTCCCTTGATATTGTCTTAAAATATTGTTAAAGGACATAGAATGGATTTCTAGGGTTTGTAGTGGACTACCTTAGTGATATTTCTATAGGATAACCTTCTAAGGTTTGTAATGGACTACCTTAGGGTTTTATCTAAAGTCCATGTTCCACCCTTGTCTTCAAAAAGTTCATACGTTGACTCCATAAGCCCAAAAGAATAAAAGGCACAAGTCTTAACTCCCTTTCATAAGTCCTTAAATCTAAATCTACCTTTTCTTTTACTGTTCTAGGATTAGATTAGGGTTTGTAGCAATTATTCTTCAATTTTCAGCCATAATTGTGCTAGACATCTAGGGTTTAATTGGCAAATTATCCTCGAAGTGTATCTTGTTATCATTTATTACATTGCTAATTGAGTTTTCAGCCCTTTAGTACTTGACATCTTGCTTTAATTAGGGCTGTTATGTGTCATTTATATTTCAACTAGTAATTGTTTGCAAAACCCTAGTTTAATTTGCATTTTTAGCCCTAGTTTTATTGCATATTTATTGCTGTTGTTTTAACTTGATACATTGCTGAAGATTATCATCTTTTAAACAAGTTTTGCAACAGCCATAGATTTTTCTTTCATTTGTAGTGTTTGGGGTACCTTCTTGACCTATTTTGACTTGTTAGATATCACCAATTGTCTTAGATATCTCACACATACAAATCTGGAAATTGTTTCATTAAACCACCTTATACTTGTCTTGAAAACCTTGATCTAGTGGTGGTGTGTTTAAGTAACTAATATAGGAGTCCGTAGACTTCATCCCATCTGATTCCTTGAGAATACTAGGGAAGCCTCCCTTGTGTTGGATTTCATCCTTCACTAAAACGAGGGAAGTGACGGTTAACGTGATAATGGTAACACTTCCATGTTACACTTGTCTAAGCCCTTGTGAAAGGCTTTGCACAAAGGTGCTAAATTTTGTGATAACAATGTCCATGTTAAATGGATTCTCAGGTTATAACCAAGTGTGGGTGAACAAGGATGATCAGCATAAAACTGCATTCACCACACCTTGGGGCACATTTGAATATCTAAGGATGCCTTTAGTCTTACTTAATGTGGGTGCTACATTTCAAAGGGCCATGGACTACACATTTAAGGACCTCATGGGTAAGATAATAGAAATATATCAAGATGATCTCACCATGTTTTCAAAGGAAAGAAAAACCCATGTTAATCACCTTAAGCAAATGTTCGAGCAATGCTACAAGTATGGAATATCATTGAACCCAAAGAACTCCATATTTGGGGTTAACCAAGGTAAGCTCCTCGAACACATAGTCTCAAAGGAGGGAATAAAGGTTGACCAAGAAAGGATTGAAGGTATCAAAGAAATCCCTTTACCTAGGAACAAGAAAATGCTTCAATCATTCTTCAGTAAAATAAACTTTATTCGATGTTTTATTCCCAACTTTGGCCAGATCATGAATCCTATATCCAAGTTGCTTAAGAAAGACATCGAATTTAGATGGGATTATGAAGGAAAGTTAGCCTTTGAAGCAATCAAGGAAGCAATTTTGAAATCCCAAGAGCTAGTGAGCCCTCACTATTCAAAGGATCTCCAAATCTTCTCATTTGCTTCTGAAGACACTATAGCAAGTGTCTTGATTCAAAAGAATGATCAACGTGAAGAGCAAAACATATCTTTCATGAGAAAAGCCCTTAGGGATGCTGAGTTAAAATATGTCGTTATGGAAAAGCAAGCCTATGAACTTGTTAAATATTTAAAGCGTTTTAGGGCGTATGTTGGATACTCTAAGGTAGTGGCCTATGTCCCCCATTCAACAGTAAAGGATATATTATCTCAGTAGGATTGCTTAGGAGTTAAAGGAAAATGGGTGGCAAAGATTCAAGAGTAAGACTTAGAAATTAGACCAACCAAGTTGTAAAGGGGTGAGGATTAGCACAAATGCTAACCAAAAGAAATGAAGCCACTCTTGGTATGAAGGGTGAAAATTGCCTTATGATCTCCACGATGTTGGAAAAGTTAGAACAACATGAATGGCATGTTGATATCATTTACTATCTTAAGAACCTTACACATCCTGACCACCTAGTAGATCATAAGAGGAAAGCCTTGAGATTGAGAGACGCTAAGTTTTGTTTTATTCATCAAGGTTTTGGATGGAGGAATCCCAAAGGATTGATCCTAAGATGCGTAGACCCCGAAGAGTCTAGAAAGTTAATGGATGAATTTCACAAGGGGCTATGTGGCGAACACTATGCAGCAAGAACCACGGCCCATAAGATCTTAAGGGTTGGTTATGATTGGCCTAGTATATTCATAAGATCTTAAGGGTTGGTTATTATTGGCCTAGTATATTCATAAGATCTTAAGCATTGGTTGTTATTGGCCCAGTATATTCATAAGATCTTAAGGATTAGTTATTATTGGCCTAGTATATTCGTCAATGTCCATAAGTTCATAGAGTCTTGTCAGCTTTTCACAAAAAAAGCTAAAGTTAGCAACCTTTCCTTTCCAACTGGTCATAGTAGAAGCTCCCTTCCAACAATGGGGCCTTGACTTCATAGGTGAATTGAAGGATAATTCTAGCAACGATCATAAATGGATCCTCACTACCACTAACTACTTCACTAGATGGTTTGAAGCTATACCAACTAAGAGGGCAATTGATAAGATAGTTATGGATTTCCTTGAAGATAAAATCATCATTCATTTTGGGGTTCCAACAAAGATTATGACTGATAATGCCAAAGACTTTAGTTCTAAGGAGTGATCTACCCTTTGCTTTGATTATGGCATTATTCTATCCCACTCCTCCAACTACTATCCTCAAGGAAATGGTCTTGTGGAATCAAGTAATAAAAGTTTAATGACCATATGGGCGGCAGGCACGGGGGGGTAATCTGTAAGCCCGAAGGTCAACCAATTATCAGTTTTGCTTGGGGTCTAGGGTCAATGACCAACAATGAGGAGGAGACCTTTGTTGTCTATGCAGGCATCAGATTGGCTCACTCCAATAGAATTTGAAACCTAATAATTTGTGGAGACTCCATGATGGTTATAAGAGTGGTTGTTAAGGGGAACATCACTGGGGGTAATATCTATTCAAGGGTCATGTCTCGCTCCCTAGTTACACTCAAAAGCTTTGAAAAGAGCACTTTGTACCATGTAAAAAGAGAATTAAATGTCGAAGCAGACAATCTTGCCAAGGTTGGATCAGGGCTAGACAAAGGTGAATTAGTGGTTAATGGCAATTTAAGGTTTCAACCCATCCCCTAATCCCATGATGGTTGCATTTAAGAGCTTGGACAGTCAACAGAGCACTAGTGTAATTAACTCATTGCTCGCACACTCCAACATTCCGAGTAAATTCGTGCTCCATCTTTGCTTGTGTGGCATCGAACTTCTAGGGAAGGCCGAAATGGTTTCGGGCATTCAAGAAGATGAAGGTCGAGACAAGAGATTTGGCCATGGATTTCACCTAGTAGCAGGCTCTACTACACTCTCTTTTAGTCAGTGCAGTGAAGATACCTTGGTATTCAGGAATTCTTGGGCCTATCTTCCAGACTGCGTTTTTGTGCGAATGGGTCCCCTGTTCGATATCGACACTCTCCAAGGCTTCATTCTC
>JASDQU010949023.1:45564-56752 GCA_032191745.1 Picea mariana | reverse complement strand
CTTGCTTTTGACCTAGTTGTTAGACGTAAAGCAAGATGTGACTTGCACTGAGCTACCAGCTTAACAGCTGTGACATAGAGCCAGTCTAGTACTGTGATGGGCCAGCCTAGTGTTGTGATGAGGTATCATCTTTTATACTGATACATATTGATGCAAATGATGATGGCATTCTTTCGAGAATGACGATGTTGCCAATGAAGAAAATTTCCGATGATTTATAGATACGCCAGCCAAGATGATATTGATGATGTTGTCCTCCCACCTGATGTTGTCGATGATGCTGTCCTCTCTCTCTCGCATGATGTTGCTGAAGAATACCCTTCTTGTTAAAGGGGAGTGTTGAAATAATGTAACTGCAAAGACTATTCTTATTATTATTGATATTTTATTCATAGGATCAATCCCCATTGTGGATTGATCATGTCAGATATTGTAATAGGACCAAATCCCCTTTTGCGGATTGGTCAAAAGACAATTGTAATAGGCAGAATAAGAAGTCGGCCCCGGCAGTTAATTAAGAGATCCAAAAATATAATAAAGGTGGGTTTACCCACCCAGATTGAGAAGTCGGCCCTGCCATTGAAGAGACACTTCACACATGCCAGAACTTGTATAAATAAAGGAGGCTAGCGCCTCATTTGATCACAACTCACTTGCTCAGTTTTGAGACAAGTTCTGATCTGTTACTGGCAAAGGAGAGAGAGAGTGGCGCATATCTTGGAGAGGACTTTCTGTTTTAGCATAGAGATCTCTTGGCATTGTTTTGGCTATCTACATTAAGGAAGTTTTGCTGGGTTTTCTTCCCCTAGAGGGTTTCCCAGGATAAATGTTGTGTCTCTTTTGAATGTGTATTTCTCAGTGATCTTGTTCTTATGTTGTTGTTATCTATTGAAATGAAAAGAACTATAATAATGGCATAAACATTAACATAACCACTGGAAGATAGATTACGAGGATTTGTTCAGTTACAGTTGCAGTTGTAGTCAAAGTTTTTATTGTAGCAATGAAACCCTAACCCTCTTGTTGAAGCACCTTAAGTGAAGAGATTGACCTAATATATGGATAGCCTGGTACGCCTTAACCTAGCGCACCTCCTAGTACTCTCAGCAAGCTAAGACGCCAAGTTTGAGTTTTTGGTCAAAATCAAAGGTTGACCAAGTCAAAGCACTTATGACTTACTCTTGGAAGTCAGAAAACAAGTTAGAAGGGGCTTCTAACTTCAGAGCATGGAAGACAAGGATTGACCTCATCCTTGCCAAGAATAAAGTGTTGGATATCGTGAAAGGAAAGATCGGGGAACCACAGTTCGAAAAAGGAAAAGAGAAGGAACCTCAAAACGTTGCAGTCATGGAGAAGTTCAAAGACAATGACATCAATGCCATGAGTATCATAGTGGACTCTATAAAAGACCACTTGATACCCTACATCTTCCATCTTGACTCATCTAAGAAGATGTACAATGTCCTAACAAACCTCTTCTCAGTCAGAAACAATGGACAAGTAATGAGTCTGAAGAATGAGCTCCATGACATGAAAATGAATGATGATGACAGCATAACATCATACCTTGTGAGAATCTCTCAGTTAAGAGATCAACTACAAGCTATTGAAGAAATCATTTCAGAGAAGGAACTGGTAAATATAGTACTCAATGGCCTTCCCAAGACATGGGATGCATTTGCCACAAGCATGAACACAAGAAAGGAGTATCCCACATTTGAAGAACTTTGGACTTGTTGTGCACAAGAAGAATCAAGGATTAGCGCAAAAGAGAAATCCCAAAAGAAATACGATGATCAAGCTTTCACAGCAAAGTTCAAGAATTTCATAAATAAGAAGAAGTTTGGCTCAAGGAAGAAACCAAATCAAGAAAAGGATATGTCAAAGATACAATGCTTCAACTGTCGAAAATATGGTTACTACAGGAACCATTGTCCTTAGTTAAAGAAAAGGAAGGAAACAGACGAAGCAATAGTTGTCGAAGAAAGAGAACCCTCAAAGAAGGTCAAGCAGGATAAAACAGACTTCTTCTAAGACAAGGTAACAATATTCTTCATAATTATTGTACATACCATGTTTACATAGTTTCTGTACATATCTTGCATATCTATTTCTTATAAGATGTTCAAAGAGAAACAATACCTATGGAAGAATAACAAAGATAAGGATTGCCATCACGATGACTACAAGTCAAGCAATACACATGAAAAGATGAAGTACATTGATAATCCTTGGTAACAATTCATGTAGAAGCTATTACATAAGTAACAGCTGCAAGATAAGCCGAAATCAAAATCAAACTTGAAGAATCCTGGAAGAAGTAAAAACAGAAAGAAGTCAGCAATCAAGAGGGAATTAGAAAAAGACATGTGACACTTCACAGAAGGCAATAAGGATGCAGACGGAAGTGTGGACTCTCTTAGATGGAGGGAGTTGATTATATAATTACAAAAGAAGAGCATGCATTCATGCATGAAGCAAGGAATAGGAGGGATTTAATCCTAAATAATACGATCCATTGAGGATTATGAAATATCTATCCATGTTCCCACTGATGGTAGCAGCCATGAAAAGCAGCACGTGCCCAGTTGGACTTTAGAAGAAGTTTTCTTCGAAAAGAAGTCTTAAAGTATCCATGGTTGTCCATCCACATCCATGATCCTATGATGAAAGGAAGAAGTTGGAATCTTCAGGGCATGGAATCTATAGAAAACTCCATGGACCCATCTATATAATGACTGGTTGTTTTGGCTTTTCTTTCTCTCTTAGAATCAGAAGAAGTGCTACTTGGATATGTTTCATTTTGAGCCTTGCCACGATGTCATGAGCTAGCAGGAAACAAAAGTGTTGAATTCAACCATGATATATTGTAATGATCAGAGCCATATGAAGTCTTCAGATAAAACCAGTGTTCCAAACAGACCGAAGTACATTGAAATCAAGTATTACATTCTCCGTGATGAAGTCTAGAAAAGAGAAGTGGTTCTCGAATATATCTCCACGGATGAGCAGATAGCAGATATTTTGGTAAAGCCTTTGTCCAAGATGAAAAAGTTTGCGTACTCAAGAAACAAGTTGAAGCTCGTGGAGACGACTTCCTTATTCAAAAGGGAAGAGATTACTCCCAGGTTGGGAGGGAGCACTGATGTGTTATTGATTTATGGACAGTCATTTTTCAGTTCAAAAAATGGTCCAGGATGAGCAATTCCTTTCCAATTCGGAAAGTGGTTTGAGATTTCTGACGGACAGGCATTTTCCAGTTCGGAAAATGGTCCAGATCGGACAGTCATTTTCGTAATGAAAATGGTTCAATAGATTGTGGATGTACCATAAACAGTGATTCCCCTTATGGCCAGTGTGGGGGAATGGTCTAGGACAGTCATTCTTCTTGGCAGTCACTCTGAGTGGTGGTCAAGTAGAATGGTCCGCCTTGTCGGGCAGTCATTCTTTCGAAGCTCACAGTTGTGAGCAGTTTCGGAGAATGGATCGTTTTGGAGGTTGTAGCAGGACAATCATTTCCATTAGGAAATGGTCCGAAAAGTCATTCCCTAGGGCAGACTCATTCTCTCCAAGTTGCACTATGTTTAGTGTCGGAGGAATGGCCCAGTTAAGTGAATGGTCCAAGTTCAGCAATCAGGGACAGGCATTCCCTAGGGCAGACTCATTCTATCCAGGTTGCACTATGTTTAGTGCCGGAGGAATGGCCCAGTTAGGTGAATGGTCCAGGCTCAGAAATCAGGGACAGTTATTCTTCTATGCTTGAGAAGAATAGTCCAGACAGCCCATGGCTGATGTTTTACTTTCTTAGGGCAGATGCTCTTCCAGATCTCACAGATGTGAGTGGAAGAATGGCCTAGATAACTCCGTTTATATCATGATATTGTTTTCTGTGCAGGTTGATATCAGAAGATATGATTGCTATGGAGACTATATGTCTCTGGACAGTAGATGTATGTTACTGTGGTGGATGTGTTCCACTGGTTGTGACTATGTGTCACTGATTAAGTAGTCGTGTGCTACTTGGTGTGGTAGTGTACCATTGGATTGTAGTTATGTACAACTATGGATAGACATAGTTGTGTTCTATTGAATGACATTGTTCTGATTGCCATGTAGACTATGAGTAGTGTTGAAAATGATTATCAGCTAGATGGATAGTCAGTGTTCTTGTGGACAGACATTCTCCAAGCGGAGAATGGTTCAGATAGAACAGATTGCTGGTGGACAGGTATTCTCTCTGTGGAGAATGGTCCAGGTTGACAATTTGTTGACATATCATGGACTAGTATTTTCCTAAGGCACAGATTGTGGCCCGATTAGGAAAATGGTTTTGGACTGATATTTTCTAAGGCATATAGGTTGAGACGGATCTCTATGGCACATATGACTCGATTAGAAAATAGTCCTAGATTAACATTCCTATAGGAATGGTCTCTGTAGTCCATGGCGTAGCTTTTAGCATCTGTTGGGACAGTCATTCTTCTAGGACGTATGTCCGGATCAAAAGAATGGTCTTTCTATCACTCTGTGGAGTGCGTGACTTATTCAGCATCATGCTTGATTACTCAGATGGAGTATGGCTTCGAGAGATGATGTAGTTGATACTATCAGATGATAGTGATAATGGTGCTCGTGATCTAATCATGAGATAGCTTGTACGGCTATGATGATGCTACCAGTTGAATGGTATGTCTGTGCTCAAGACCATTGCCTTCAATACCTCCCTAGATAGGAGGGAGTGTTGATATTATGGTAGCTACGGGAGGTATTTACCTCCACGTGTAGCCCTGACGACAATAGAATATTTCAAGAAGCAAGAAGAAACCCTAAAGCATTGGACATAACCTTAGAAGACAAGTCGGCTAAAGGAAATATTTAATATTAAGTGTTTAGCCTCCATAATGAGAAGTCGGCCCAGACAGCTTAGGAAAAACAGTATAAATACAGGAAGCCAGATCTCATTTGGTACACACACAACTCGCAACTGCAGAAATGTACAAGTGCGCACTGCAGAAACTGGGTAAGTGCAACCTGAAATTTTTGTTTTTCTGGGTTGGACTTTCTGATCAGTCTTGGTTATCTTTGCTTGGTGCATTAGCCTTGGTTGGCTATTGATTTGCTACCGGAATTCTCCTCTCTGTCAAGGTTAAGGTGCTCGGGGGTGGCTTCGGCCTATGGTTGGGTTATAATATTGCTATATTGTCTATGGTTAAACGAGCACATCTATTATTTCTAACATTTAAAGCATCCTTTAATCAGCAAAATTGACCAGCAACATGTGTGAGAATAAGACATGATTTAGAGACCATTCATCATAAGAGCATCAACGTAGCAATGAACCATTAAACATGAAATGAAAGGAGCTCAATTGGGAAAAAGTTATTAAGAGTGTTTGAGCATGAAGTGAGCCACCAATGATCAATTAAACAATTGATAATGAAAGGCACCAACAATGAGTGAGACAAGACATCAAGCATTCACTAGCCCAAATATGTATTAAAGCATGTGTTTAAAAAGTATGTTCACAAGTATCTTTTCTATCCACTAACCAGCAATATTATTAGATCAAACCATCCATAAATTAGCTCACTTACAAATGAAAAATGTAACCACTCATTGGATCTTAAACCAGCAGATTTTCCAGCCAAGGTAAACAACTTAAGATGTGACGTTAGACCTAGTTAGCATGTCGTTTGAGCCAATGTGTCATCAATTTGCTAGTTGGGTGTGTTTGGGCTAATTTAGATGCAAACATTGCTAAAATAAGTGAATTTGGGCCAAATCATTTGGCAATTTGTCCAAGGTATGAGAGAAAGCAAGTAAAATTTCAAAACCCTTGTCATAAGTATATTTTCATGCATCCAAAGTTAGATGAATTAACCTAAGGAAAGTTCAGATTTAGTATCATTAAGTTTATTCATCCATGAATAATAGATCCTTTCAAAACATAACATCTAAAATCAAGATCTAAATTATCCAAGCTAGTTAAGTGTTTGTCAAAGATAAACTAGCTAGCAAGTGCAAACCACTATTTAGATAACCAATTGAAGCAAGAATTAGCACAAGAAATCCAAAATCTAACTAAATATAAGAGACTAAGCCCAAGATTTGGATCTTGACAATCTAGATCAAAGAAGATTAAAACATGAAACCCTCTAGATTGCAACAAACAAAAGTAAAAGGTGAAAATTTTAAATGAGATGGCTGAAAATGCAAGGAAGATCAGTGCCTTATCCCACTTGGGCAATGGGGTCACATGATCAAACCCTGAGTGACATTCTTGTATCTTTAATGCTTGAAGTCATTTAGCACCATGAAAGATTGTTAAATGAGCTTCAAGCTTTGATACTTGATGCACTACAAAATTTCTAGGGAAGACTAATCTAGAAGACTTAGCCTAAGTACTACAACAATTAATCTAACTAAGCACATAGTAAAAGGAGAGAATCCTAAATATTCAATGCCCTAGACAATGATTTAAGCCTAGAAAATGACAAAAGATATGAGATAAGGAACCTCCATCACTTCAAATGCATTTGTTGTAGTTATAGTAGCTTTTCCCTTCCTACAAACCTGTGATATCAAGAAATCCTCCATGTAGCACTAAAACATATACTCAAGATAAGAAACAAGATTAACTCAAAGCTTTGCAAGACAAGCTAACTCTTCAAATTGATTTCCAACAAATACAAAT
This sequence comes from Picea mariana, assembly GCA_032191745.1. Classification (NCBI taxonomy): domain Eukaryota; kingdom Viridiplantae; phylum Streptophyta; class Pinopsida; order Pinales; family Pinaceae; genus Picea; species Picea mariana. The sequence goes on along the minus strand of JASDQU010949023.1, from coordinate 50,058 downwards.
GAGAGAGGAGCCCTTCTTATATAAATAAGGCACCTCCCAAAACCATGAGTGGAATACCATGTGCTAGTACAATACCATGTGTTGAAATAATGTAACTGCAAAGAGTATTCTTATTATTATTGATATATTATTCATAGGATCAATCCCCATTGTGGATTGATCATGTCGGTTATTGTAATAGGACCAAATCCCCTTTTGCGGATTGGTCAAAAGACAATTGTAATAGGCAGAATAAGAAGTCGGCCCCAGCAGATATTAAAGAAGCCTTAAATATAATAAAGGTGGGTTTACCCACCCAGTTTGAGAAGTCGGCCCTGCCAGTGAAGAGACACTTCACACGTGCTAGACTTATGTAAATAAAGAGGCCAACGCCTCACTTAAACACACAAAAACTCACTTGCTCAATTGAGAGACAAGTTTCGGATTTGCTGGTTAGAGAAGAAGGAGAGAGAGTGGAGCATATCTAGGAGAGGATCTTCTGCATTAGTTTAAGAGATCTCTTGGCATTGTATTGGCTATCTATATTAAGGAAGTTTTGCTGGGTTTTCTTCCCCTAGAGGGTTTCCCAGGATAAATGTTGTGTCTCTTGTGATTGTGTATTTCTTGGTGATCTTGGATTATGCTATTGTTATCTAATGAAATGCAAACATCTATAATAATGGCTTAAACATTAACACCATGTGCTCAGAAAAAACCACAGACAAATACCATGTGCTCAAGAAAAACCATGAGCAAGATACAAYGTGCTCTYAAAACCATCAATAAAACCTCCAAGAATAAGTGCACCCTCATAAATATGAACTAACCACCCACATGTGTGGTCATAAAAGGTCAAATGTGCCCTCATAAATGAAGTGTAACTACCAACACGTGTGGCTCCAAAACGTGACRAAAATTTTCCCATAGCATATTTCAACAGTRTCATAACTAAGTCAAGTTTTGCCCAATTTACTATTATAACCCCATTTCGGAAATCACATGGCCATTTTGCTTCAAATGGTGCTAATCTGGTGGAATTTTGGGCACTCTGTCAAAAGATAACTACCCTTGAAGCTGGCAGACCTWAAAAATGTGCTAAAAATCACCTCATGACCACCTCTAACCATCCACGTGTGATAATATTCTACCAAGAAGACAAGTGCACCCTCATGGAGTGGTCTAGGTGGCATGCATGATGATGATGTGGAGTCCTCTGTGATGATGTCCAATGCACTATCATGAATCCCTAGGCAATGACACATATCCCAATGCAGTGTCACAAATCTCAAGAAAAATGACATGGAACCCATTGTAGTACAAGGATCCCAATGCAATGTCACGGATCGCAAAGCATGATACACGAATCCCAAGGTAGTATCATGAATCCCAATGCAAGTACATCGATCCCGAGAAATAGTGCACAGATCCCAATGTGGGGCACCCACCTATAATGGTGAATCAGTTCTCAAAACAAGGCATTAGACAATGCACATTAAGTAATCTCTTCTAACATCATAACAAGAGTTAATTTTATAATTTGCCTAAGTTTACCATGGTGGGACAACCTTACCCTTATTACATGTGACAATTCCCATGACAAAAGGTATTTCCTAAATCACTTGGTTAGGGATAGGTAAAAAATGATGGATATCTTATGGAAAGGGAAGGGGAACTTCACATGTTGACCCTCAAAGTCATGTGATAATGCAAAAGGTAGTTTAACTGGTCCAACTAGCTTTCTAGAGCTAGGAATCTTCATCATTTACACATGCAAGCCTTTAAGAGGAAGCTTTGCTTAGAGTTGCCACCTCGGCACTTTATTTAATTACCCCTTTTGTATTTCATTTCTTTGTTTTCTAAGCCCTTCCTTATTATGAAATGCCATAGTCAATCTGCATCTAATGGCACTGGTTTGACTAAAATCTAATTACCCTGTCAAAAAAAATATGATCTGCAAATCGYGCGGCCATCCCTGAAAAAACCCTAAAAAATTGTTGCTTTTAATTTACCAATAACTTCACTTCCCGAACTCTGTTTTGGACGATTTTTTTTAAACCCGGGTATYTTTTCAAGAGGAACCTAGATCTGTAACATGTTCCTTCAAATTTTKCACAAAAAGTTTCAGAATTCAAGCTGACAACCGTCATCGTCTTTTACCCCTRAAAAAATATGCAAAAATGACCTCCATACATAACAATACATAGCTACCAAACTATTATTATTCCCCTTGGGTACCTCCCTAAGTACCCCATATTACCTCCCTAGGAATACTACATTTGAAGTCTCATTGTAACCCACAAACGAACCCTTCCTGCTAGAGGGCTCCAACTTCCTCCTCTTTTCTATCGATACATGGATATAAACTGTACAACAAAAGATGAGGAAATGACTCACCTTTAGCATCACACTAGAAAATGCCTCCTCTAGTGTCTTTTCCTCCAAGATCTTGTGAGGACACCGATTTTGGATGTAGTCTATTGTGTTACATGCCTCTGCCCAAAGAAACATGGGCAAGTCCTAATCATGTATCGTGGCCTTAGCAGCTCTTATGATGGATCGATTCTTTCTCTCTACAACCCCATTCTGTTGTGGGTTGTACAAAACTATCAACTCCCTCTTGATTCCTGCCTCCTTGCAGAAACCCTCGAACTCCTTGAAGGTATACTCTCCCCCATTGTCCAATCTCAAGACTTTGATCTTCTTTTTGTCTACTTTTCAACTAGAGCTTTGAACTCCTAAAACCTGCTAAAGACCGCATCCTTRGTCTTTAAGAAGTAGATCCAAGTCTTCCTAGAGAAATCATCAAGAAAGAAAACATAATACATGCTTCCTATTATTTACATTATCGACATCGGTCCACAAACATCCGAATGCACTAAGTCTAAAATTCCCTTAGACCTTATGCTTGTTGCTTGGGAAAGCAGCCTTGACATGGTTGTCAAGCGTGCACTCTCTACATACACCATGTTGCCCAATACTAAACTGTGAAAGACATGTGACTATCTCCCTCATAATAGGCAACRCCCTGTGATGCAGGTGCCCCATCCTCTTGTGCCACAACTCACACAAGTTGTGAATATTATGAACCAAGGCTCGAATAGGTTCACCCTGCAACCTGTACAAATTACCTTCTCCAACCCCTATTACTTGAGTTGTATCAAGGCTAGAATCCTTCAGCCTAATGAGCACTTGCTAGTTCTTGAACTCAACTACAAAGCCCTWATCCTTCATGACCAAAACTGAAASAAAATTATTTTTGAGACCTGGAACAAACAAGACATTGTCAAAATCTAAAGAATTACCTAACTCGAGTTGGAAGGRAATAGTACSAACTCTTGCTATTGGGTACTTGGCATCATCACCAAGATCAACCAGTACTCCCAAATCCTACTTCTTCAGACTATAAAACAATTGTCGAGTTGATGTCATATGTCGAGATGCCCCACTGTCCACATACCACGCATTCCTCATAATTGTGTTGGTAGAAATACAAGATACCAAAGAGAAATCCTTCTCAAACTTGGCAACAAACTCGTTCATCTAAGTTTTTGCACAGGCTAGTACCTGCTTCTATTGTTGCTTCCCTTTACCCTTCTTCTTATCTAGACATTGCATTGCATAATGACCGTGCTTATGACAATTGAAGCACTTGATTTTACTCAAGTCCTTTTTATGAACATAAAAATACATATAATAGGTAATAATTAATAATATAAATAACTAATGATTAATAATTAATTATGAAGAGACATGACATATGAAAGGTCATATCTCTTATGAAAGGGCACCCCTGTGTGGTTATATATATAGAAGCCCTCATCCCCATTGTAATATCATCTTATTCGCTCTTATACAATTATTATTAAATATATTTTTTATCCTTAAATGGATTATTGCGTACTATCCTATTTATATTGGATATATACACAGTGAACTAGCTTCGTTCACCACAGTGGTATCAGAGCCAGGTTTATCTGACCCCGATCATTGGTTGATCTGGCTTTTGGCCAACCTCAAAAATACTCAAAGTTTCTCTAATTTGCTCATTGACTATAAGAGGCTTTTGGCCATTAAAGATTCAAGAAATTAAAAAAAATATAATAAAAACCCTCCCGCTGCCAAGTCCATACGAGTAGACCGTACAACAACCATACGTCAAAAAGACAGCATCTACAACCATAGTGAAAAGTAAAAATTAAATTAAAAGTATATCTAAGGGGTGAAATCTGGAATTTAATTGGAATTTAAGTGTATGATCTACTCCATGCAAACTGTGGGCATCAACTGTAATTAAAGGAAACGATTAAAATTAAAGGACGGAGAAAGGAGCAGTTCGTGTTTATTAGCATAAAAGGGGGCCGCCACAGATTGGTTTACCACAGAAAACGATTGGGTTACAACAGAAAACAGTTTTAGATTACAGTGTTGCAAAGGGAAATAAAAAGCAGCACCAATTGTGATACAGTTAACCATCGTGCCCTTAATCAAAGATTCCACCATTAATTGAATCAGATC
>JASDQU010949022.1:20873-31293 GCA_032191745.1 Picea mariana | reverse complement strand
GTGTTTGATAAATTTAATAAAAGATATAAGTGCATAGAATTAAGTCAAACACATGTACATGTGCAATTAGGCACATTCACATAATCTTGTGTGCACAACCATAAGTCAATCAAGCATAAATATTTAAAGTGTAGACATCAATTGGTGCACTATTGAAGTATATATAATGACATGATATGACATTGGGGTCGATGACATTATAATGGGTCAGCATGAGATGACATTGGGGTCGATCACGTTATGATGGGATGGATCAAACCGATGGAGAAATTATGTCATTAACTTTGAGTTTTATTGTTTAGTCAAAGTCGATCATTGGATTTCAAGGAGCCAACATAAATGTCCTCAATCTTAGCACCCAAGGAGCAATGAATGGTTACCAAGGATTATCAATGATCACCTAATCAAATATGATCACTAAATTTACTACCTATATATTGAGGATGATTATGATGATGATTGACGTCCAGTGAGACCAATTGGTCTATCAAACCTTAAGAAGGTAAGATATAACTTCGAGTTCTTTAAAAGTGTATTTCTATGCTCAAAAAACATTGATATAAGCATTCCAAAATCACCATAGTTTTGATGACTTAGGAAATTAAGCATGGACCTTCATTGTTACTAGTGTCAAATACATTAGTGAATGTATGAGATTTATAAAAAAAATTGTAGTATCAATATGTCAGAAGAAGATTGAATCTTGTAAGACATAGGCTATGCATAAAAAGAATTATGAACTAATGAGCTATGATATTTTTGTGGGAGTGATATTTTTGTGGGAAGAATTTTAACATTAAGTAACTCAATTTTTGTGAGAAGAAATTTAACATTAAGTAACTCAACTTATGCATTACAATTTTACATAAACATGGTTATTTTTTTATTTTTTTTATCTTTACCTTGAGTTACATGTGTTCTTTCTTTATTGTTTTATTGTTTTATATTATAAGTCCATACAAAATTATCATAAGATATTTGTTGGCATTTCAAAACCTATAACAACAAGTTCCTAAATGCAATATTAACATTTATTAACATTTATATGGCACTATCTTTATACGATTGATGTGTGTTAATGCAATACTTGTTCTATGAAAAAAAGGGCATGTTATGTCACATTATCATATCCATTCATAACAATTGGTTTAAATTATTAGAATATGAAAAAAGGGCATGTTATGTCACATTATCATATCCATTCATTATCATATTCATTCATAACAATTGGTTTAAATTATTAGAATGTTAGTTAAGCATTAAAAAAAGGGCATGTTATGTCACATTATCATATCCATTCATAACAATTGGTTTAAATTATTAGAATGTTAGTTAAGTTTTAGTAATTGGACTATTATCAAAAATGATAAAATTTGAATAAGTTTATCAAGAAAAAATAACACAATTATATATGAAGTGAAGAACTTTCATACATTCACACTTTCTGACATGTTGGCGTGCCTCAAATGTGTGCATTACTCAACAAATATTTAACAATCAATCACTCATTGAAATGTTTCATATATCCTTCCATAACATTATCACATCAAAGTGAGGGTATTACTTCCTCTTGCTACTAAGTGGGTACAAAGAACAATTCTCAAGACAAAGAAAATATATTATATGACAACTCTATGCTCAACTACAAGTATAATTTAAAAGTATAAGTATAATTTAAATTTTAAAATGAAATATTAATATTTTCAATAATAAGTGAAGTATAATAAGTAAAGTATAAGGATATTCCTTTTATAAGTTGTTATGTGCTTTTCCATATTAAATATAAATTTAGTTAAAGAGGATTTTTCTCTAACTTTAATGTCTACCATAAATAAATATTTCAATATTCATCTTAAAAGTAAAATAATTCTATATCAATTCTATATAGAGAGAGCCAATAAAAGAGGGAGAGTAATTTAAAGTAAAAATTTATTATTTCTTTGATCCATGCTTTCTACTTTTTAGAAATTTGCAATTCCATCAATGCTTAATGCTTAATATGGAGTTGACATGTGATATTTAAAAAATTACTAATAAGAAAAAAATAATGTCAATCTAGGCTATAAACCAAATTTATATCAACTTTATTGTATTGAAAGGGGTTTTCTACAACCCATTATGAGGGAGATGTGTAATTCCTTTATGCTCATAAATAAAATATTTCAATATCTATCTTAAGTAAAATAATTCTATATCAACTCTATATATAGAGAGAAAAAGATAGAGTAATTRAAAGTAAAAAAACTATGATTTGGTTAATATGAACTTTCTACTTCCTAGAATGAGTGAGATGGTAATTCCATCAATGCTACAGCTTGAGTGGGCCTAATGGTTAAGAACATGTGTTTCCTCTTAAGAGGTCACTAGTTCAAATCCARAGGGGGGTAGGGTATGTATACCTTCGTAGACTTTACCAGTAAAATCCBTGGGCGTAGGGGGGTCCCTTGTCCCACAAACAAGGGGGTCTCATACACCAATTTGGTCAATGCTTAATATCATGACAGAAAGAGATAGAATAATTGAAAGTAAAAAAATTATGATTTAGATAATAGATGCTTTCTACTTCCTAGATTTAGGGAGTTGCATAATTTCTTGGATGCTTAATATTATGGAGTTAACATATGGTATTTTAAAAAATATAAATAAAAAAAAAAAATTAATTGAGCCATAAATAATATATATATATATAACAATAGAAAGTTGACACATGACATTTAAAAAAATATTTAACATCTACCTTAAGTAAAATAATTTTGTATCTACATTCATTTTTAAGTAAAATAATTTTATATCAACTTTATATAGAGAGAGAAATCCAAAGTAAAAAAAAAATTATTCCACAAATGTGTTTTCTACTTCTCCATATGAGAAAGATGTGTAATTCCTTCAATGATTAATATGAAGTTAACACATGACATTTAAAAAATATTAGTAACAAGTAAATATTTCAATATCAACTTATATATATATATATATATATATATATATATATATATATATATAATTTATTATGGTTAAAACATTTGAATGGTGAATTGAGTATAAGGGAGATGTGTAATTCCTTAAATATTCAACATGGAGTTCGAGTTACAGGTGTGACACACACACACACACACACACATATATATATATATAAAGAACCATCTTAACTCAAGATATATCAAGTCATCATAGACATCAAATCCTTCTAGATATTAACATTTTTTCAAATTTTATATTCTAAAAAAATTATGTTTAGAAAAATTTAATATGAAAAATCTTAAATTAAGATAAATATATTATTATAATAGAGTAATAAATAATGTAAATTTCAGAAATACATAATTCAGATTTACTTGATATAACTTGGCTTGGGTTGAGTTAGAGTGGCAGTGGTTCAATGAAACATTCTCTAACGTATTCCTTGATTTTTGTTTTAGAGATGCTGAAGCCATCTCCTTCCTTGAATATGACCATGGTCACTCTCGTCTCTTCCATCAAAGTAGTAAAGCGTATACTCAGATTTCCTCTTAGGATCCTTGTGTGTGCGTTAATTCTTGCGTGAATAACAATTTACAAATTCATTATTACTTACTCCCTTTCGGAAAAAGCTAAKCAATTCGCACCCCTGTTCCTTCTCTGCCTCCCTAACCACTTCGTGAACAATATCGTAAAAGATTTTGTRGMAAAGCTTCATATAGTCYGGAAGATTTTCTGTCAAAGAGAAGTCCCATCTRAAGGGCCAATATARTATAATTAGGCACACGATATATAGATGATGTGCGAGATCATGATGATWGTAACAGTGACCTACCTTCTCACAGCCTCAGTGAATCGCTTCAAATCATCAAGGGTTCCATATGTGTCACACATATCGTCCARAACAGTATTCAAGCATGCCACTTTTGAAAWGAGAAATCTGCATTTGGCATACGGGAGTTCATACGTGCCTCCCGCTATTATGAAGAAACATTCCACCAGCCTCTGYCGAGCGAAGGGTAGTAGAGGGAACTTCGAATCTTTAAACCATCTGTGATGCAGAATCAATGAAGACRGAATTAGAACGACTTTGAAACCACGTAACTAGTTTCTCTTCATGGAGACATAGAGTGGATATATACTAGAATGTAATACAATGTGTAATATTCCATAGAGTGGATATACAATGTGTAATATTCTGGTTTTCTCCAGTTTGTAAATATAACTATATTGCCCAAGAGACTATGGAAAACTCAATATGTGTGAATGCTTGATTTGATTAACCTTTATATAAAAGGTAAATGAATGTAATTCTTGTTACTAATAGAAAATGGATAAGTGTTGCATAACTGTTGAAAGAGGGGTTTGCCAAGATAGAGCACAAATGCTATGAGAGAAATGGTGAGGGGAACCAGGAATGGTTGAGATAACCCCCACCAAAACAATACCTTGTTGGATTTAAATTGCTCAGGACCAGAACAATCCTCTGACCCAGGAATGAATTACTAGTCAGGTTGGTAGGTGGGAAGACCTCCTCGGGAGTTAATGAGGGATGGGGCAGAGTCCCCATCTATAAGGATTTCAAACCTGACCACAGACTGGGGATTCGAGCCTCATGCAATCTTGTTGAGGAAGGAAAGAAAGGAAGGCGTGGTGGATAGTGGGTGGAGGCAGATAAGCAGAGAGAGAAGAGGAAAGCTCTCGAGTTTGAGAAAGAACTGAGAAATGAGTGTGTTATGGTCGCAGGAAGTGGCCAGTAGAGCTATGATACAAGCTGATAAACGAGGCAAGTGATTGACTGAGGAGTTACTCAGAAATACCTCATTGCTTAGTATAGGAAAGTCTCATTTCCAAGAACCTGTGGGAGTAGGGAGTGRCTAGCGGGGTTATATTACAAGATGATAAACGAGATTGATGAGTGACCAAGGAGGTACTAAATCAGACCTCCTTGCTTGGTATAGATAAAACCCGCTACCAAGATCCTGTGGGAGGAGGAGAGTAACATCTGTCCCTAACAGTTGCTAAGCCAGAAGGAAGAGTTMTCTMTCAGAGCATCRTGGTCTAGCTCRGGGGTGRAYARTGGTAAATCCGTTAGGAGTGACTGAGCCTATGGTTGGGTGGAAACAKGCACCCCTTTCARTAGTCACATCACGTCTCYTGGTTCTGATAAGTGTTTTCATACTTTGTGCATTGAAATGAAATAATGGATGAATGCATGTATTTATACATCTAAGAATGGTTTTTGTATTGAATGATCAAGCTATGTGTATGCATTTATCTTCTTTTGAACTTATGCTTCTGATTGATCGTTTATATGCCCCAGCTTATCCTTCGAGGTGTCTTAGGATGTAAACTTGTAGGAGGGTTGGGATAGAAACCATTGTGTCAATCTGGCCCTGTCAGTCTAAAGAGGATATATCTTCAAACTCCTTGTTGTGCGACTGGGATATCATGCCCAATTCCTTAACAACCTTATGATGAAGAGAATTGTGTTTAAATCGTGAGATTTTAGAGGGACCCATATGACCAACACCTAGGAACCCTATGCTAAGCCTAAGGGAGCTAAGCCCTTCTGGCTTCGGAGCTCCGGAAGTCCGGGACTTCAAGGTATTATCGACCCTACTAGTCATAATTTGGCTGAAGGTAACCGATAGTTTCAGTTACCGACAAAGTTGACCAGCAATGGGTGGTTACTCTAGTGGGCAGAGGGGTTTGTCTCACCAGCTAACCGAGATCCGAATCTTCATTGAAAAGTAATGAAAACCACCATTCAAGAATGATTAGAATTTATCTTGGTCATTGGATCTACATCGAGATGACGTCGACAAAATCCTTCTTCGGGAGAAGGGAGATGCCATAGCATCGAAGTCCCCAAACATCGAAGAACGAAGTAAGGAGAGTTGTATATCTTGGGAGATTGTAGGAGCCCCACGTAACAGTCCAATCGCTCAGAAGGAGGGACCTGCATATGGTACTTCGGGGAAGTCCTACTTCGGGAGAATGGAGTGGAAATAAAGCCAAAACCCCCCAAAGGCTAGAGCCACGAAGTGACCAGGACAGTAGCTCTAGGGATTCTTTAGGTTCTTTCCTAGCCGTCGGATCTATGACATGGTAAGCCCAACGTTGACCACTTCGGGAGAAAGAGGGGGAGACTCACCTCAAGATCCTCGAATGTCAAAGTTAAGAAGTAACGGAGGCCATGGATCTAGGGGTTACGTGGAGGCACCGTAACCATAGGATTGAGGGACCGAAAAGGTGATTAGTTGGGTGGAGCGATATGCCAACGTAAACTAGAGTGACGTGGACCCACTTGGATATAACACGTGCCACCCTAGGTATGGGCCACATGTCCCCTCTGTCTTGTCACATACCCCCTCCAGTAACTAACCATCCCGTCGATATGGAGGGAAGTGTATTAAGGACCCATTGGTAATTCTCGCCGCATCTAGTATGTAACTCCGTGAGAGTGGACCCCTTCGAGAGTCCAAGACTTCATGAATTCATTCATTTGGGACACATCATCACGTGCAAGGTGAAAGGCCCGAAGGCCGAAGCCACGTGGAGGTATTTTGGAACTATGAGAGTTCAGGGACTCCAGGCTCCGAAGGTAAAACAAGTAGGAAGGAAAAGAGGCCTTCAACAGCAGCGCCGAAGTGTCAAAATACCGAAGTACTAAAGTGTTGAATTCCTCTCCATCCAGTATGTTAGCAAGGGATTGAGTTTGTCATTGGTTTAGTATGAGGATTTGATTTATGAGGGACAACGAAATTTGAATGCCCCATCCCTAGGAAAGGTACTCAAGGGCCAGGTGTGTTACAAATTGGTATCAGAGCATGGTTACAACACTTGGCCTTCTTGGGCTCATGGACGAGTCGCTTAAAAACCATAATTAAAGTAATTTTAAGGGTGGCACCCTATCTTAACTCTTCCTAAAGAGTCAGGTTAAAATTTTACTGAAGAAAAGAATGAAACTTTATACTGTGTGTATTTAAGAAATATGAACTGTGTGTTATTCATGAACTAATAGACCGTTGGCTAACAGTAAGTGTTTTGTCAGCACTCAAGACATCAGTAAATCGTGGTAAAAATGCAAGTATAAAGGATGGTGAGGCACCATGAAGTGGGGAATGACTCCCACAATAGAGACGAAGAATCTAACAAAAGGAGGGCGGTGGAAATCCCTCTGAATCTGGATGAAATTGTAAGGAGCCTCATGGCTGAATTACAGATTTGCAAGGCCGACAACGAGAGATTGATAAAGGAGAAAGAAAAACAAACAAAAATTAATGCAGTCTTTCTACAGATCTTATCTGATGTGGACCGACGACATACGAATAGAAGTCAAAGCCTACATGAGATATGAAAACGTGGTCCAATAAGTGGCCACAATAGGAGGAGTATCTAGAGGAAGGTCCAACCTAGAGGCAGGAGACACTCATCGGGAGAGTCCTCTGGAGAGTAAACTAGCAACTCTGAGGGATCTTCCAGTAGAAAAACTAGCTCACATTCTCAAAGGAAAGGAAAGAAGCGAAAGCATCCAAAACTCATGATCTTGAAGAGTTCAAGAAAACCAAACCACCCTCTTTCGATGGAGATATTAAGAAAGGGGAAGAGACAGAAGTTTGGCTACTTGGTTTAAAGAAGTACTTCAGATTCCATGACTACTCTGAAAACTTGAAGGCTCGAATAGTTATCTTCAACCTAAATGGAAAGGCTTGCATTTGCTGCGAAGACCTTAGGAATGTGAAAGGAATCCATGATAAGGACTTGTCATGGAAACAGTTTGAGAAACACTTTGTTAAGGACCAAATATCAATATAGCATAGAAAAACCTTAGAATAAGTACTCAATGCCTTGAAAAAGAGAGAAATTCAGATAATAATCCTCTTCGAGGGGGAAACCTCCTTATACACCACATAAATTTCCAAATACCATATGATTCCAAATGAAAATGTCTCACTGGACCTTGACCTAATCTACTATTTGACATCATAGTTTTCAAATGCAATGATCCATGAAGCAGATAGAATAAGCCGTGAGCACCCCCTCATCCGATACCTACAAGTAACTCATGTCAATAACATTTGTAGGTTCACTAATATAATGTCTCAAGGTAGATACGTGAAAAACACCGTGCATATGCCTTAAAGAATCAGGCAAGGCTAGTCGATAGGCCATGGGCCCCTTCCTCTCCACAATATCAAAGGGTCCCATGAACCTAGGAGAGAGTTTAGATCCCTTTCCAAACTTGATTGAACTCTTATGTGGTTTTACCCACAAGAAGACTCGATCACCCACTTCATAACTACAGTCGACATGGTGTGCATCAGCATAACTCTTTTTCCGATCCTGCACTTCTTGGATCCTTTGTATTATTTTTTGCATTTGATCTTTCATTTATTGGATCGCTTCTAGTCCCACCAGGACCCTATCCTCAAGCTGATCCCAACTCAGAGGCATCCGACATGGTCGCCCATAAAGGAACTCAAAAGGCACCATATTAATGGTGCTTTGGTAATTGCTGTTATAAGTGAATTCTACCAGTGGCAAGAATTCTTCCCAATGATTCTATTGGTCCATCACGTACATCCGCAACATGTCTTCCAAGGTCTGGTTCGTTCGTTCGGTCTACCCGTCAGTCTCCAGGTGATACGCAGTACTAAAGTTAAGTTGGGTTCCCAAGGCCTCTTGGAAACTAGTCCAAAATCGTCCAGTAAACACCGATCCTCTATCAGATATAATCCTCTTAGGCACGCCATGCAACCTCACAATCTCATTGATGAAAAATATAGCTATGTCAAGTGCCTGATACGTCGTATGCACAGGAATAAAATGAGCACTCTTCATCAGAGTTTTGACTACCACAAAAATTGAGTCATGTCTCCTTGTCATCAGTGGAAATCCAACAATGAAATCCATCGAAATAACCTCCCATTTAGATTCTGGAATAGCGTTTGGTTGTAGTAATCTTGTTGGATGTCTATGTTTATATTTTACCTGCTGACATTCTAGACATATGGCCACATAATTAACTATGTCTTCCTTCACTCCTTTCCAGAAGAATAAGAGTTTAAGGTCCGCCCTCATCTTTGTAACTCTTGGGTGAGCCATGTGCACTGCTTTATGAGCCTCATTTAGGATCAAACTCCTCAACTCATCATTCGGTGGTACGCAAATCTGATTTTTAAACCTCAATAATACATCGTCGTCAAACGTAAATCCTTCAAATATTGGTACCATCATTGTGTTTTGTCCGATAAAATCCTTGATCTCTTTGTACCAGTCATTGTCACACTATAAAGTTATAATATTTTCACATAGATTCGTCTAAAGATGCAACACCAAAAAGATGCAAGGTCTTCGACTCAATGCATCTGAAACTTGGTTCACTATTCCTTTTATGTAAGAAATCTCGAAATCGTACTCGCTAAGAAATTTCTACCAACACCGTTTTCGCGCGTTCAGGTCGCTTTGCATAAAGATGTGTTGTAGTCCACAGTGGTCCGTCTTTAGTTCAAATCTTTTTCCAACAAGGTAGTGTCTCCAAACCTTCAAGGCATAAACAATTGCTAACAACTCCAAATCATGCATCGCATAGTCCTCCTCATGACTTCTCAACTTCCTCGAAATGTAAGAAATCACCCGATCGTCTTGCATCAAGACTTCGCCTAAGCCTTCCTTAGATGTGTCAATGCACACCAAGAATTTCGCATCCATGTCAGGGACCTTTAGTATCAGTTTCGTTGTCAACAACTCCTTGAGCCTCCGAAATGCTTCCTCACATTTCTCGGTCCAAACAAACTTCTTGTTCTTCTTCTGTAATTTTGTAATTGGATTTGCTATCTTCAAAAATCCCTCTACGCATCGTCGATAGTATCCTGCTAAACCCATGAAGCTACGCACTTCCGGGACATTCGTCAGTGTAGGCCATTCCATAAAAGCCTCGACCTTTGTTGGATCCACGATGATACCTTCGTCGGAGATGACATGCCCTAAGTAGTGCATGTTCGATTGATAAAACGATCATTTGGACAATTTCCCATACAATTTGTGCTATCGCGGAAACTGTAGTACCAAGCGCAAGTGCTCGTCATGATCCTCCATCGTCTGAGACTAAATCATAATATTGTCAATGGATACTTGGAGGAACTTGTCCAAGTATTCGCGGAAGACCCTGATCATCAAACTCATAAATACTCCAGGGGCGTTTGTCAGTCCAACAGTAAAATAGTAAAATCATAATGTCCAAACCTCGTCTTAAAGGTGGTCTTAGGGACATCATCCTCCTTGATCCGTAACAGGTGATACCTTAATCCCAAATAGATCCTTGAAAACACTGTCGCACCCTTCATCTGATCGAACAGATCATCAATCATCGACAACATATATTGATTCTTGATCGTTGCCTTGTTCAATTTATGGTAGTCAATGCAGAGTCTCCACAACCCATCCTTCTTTCATA
>JASDQU010949021.1:32692-43508 GCA_032191745.1 Picea mariana | reverse complement strand
AAGAATACATGGAAGATCTCTTTTCTTCCTTCGATTTAATATACGTAAAACCCATCAAAGGTAGATACACTTGGTCCAATAAAATACCAAGACCTAGACACATAGTTTCTCACCTTGATCACTTCCTTCTCAACAACTCTCTATTAGAATATTCCCTCATCCCATCTTCCCTTATCCTCCTTGGTTTGGCTCTGATCATCATCCCATTTTCTTTACCCTCTCCAATCCTAAAAATATTGGCTCCATCCCCTTCAAATTCAACCCCTTATGGACCAGCAACCCCTCCTTCTTTTATCTCATCTCCTCCTCCTCTAACGTTAGGATCCAAGGCTCCCCAATACTCATCTAGGAACAAAAAATAAAAAGAATGAAAGCATCTGTCAAGGATTGGGAAAAAATCAAAGAGACAACTAACAATGAATCACTCAAAAATTTGGCTGAAAAAATAGAGGAAACGAGAAACAAATCAGATATTGAAGAAGTAACTCAAACTCTCCTTGCTAAGGAGAAAAGTACCTTCATTGAGTACCAAAAATCCATCCAAAAATAAGAAGATAAATGGAGGCTCAAATCCAAAATCTTGTGGTTGCAATCAGGTGTCAAAAATACATAATCTTTTCATAGGAAAACCAAGGCCTGACTATGTAGAAACATAATAAAAGAGATAACCAGAGAAGATGGATTAGGAACGATAGACTATAACCAGATTAAAGAAGAGGCAAAAATATGTTTTGAAGAGATACTCATTGAGGAAGGAAAGGTTGATCTCAACATATAAGAATCACTGTTATAAAATATTCCTTTGCTAATCAACCATGAGGACAATTGCAAGCTAAATCAACCAATAACTCAGAAAGAACTGCTAGAGGCCCTTCATCAAATGCAACTTGTTAAAGCTCCAGTTCCTGATAGGTTTTCTGCTCACTTCTACCAGAAATGTTGGCACATCATTAAAAAATATCTTCTCAGAATGGTCAAATACGTCCAAAAATATGCTAGAATGGGAGGTAGTGCTAACTCCACTTTCATGGCCCTCATCCAAAAAATAAGCAATTCCCTCTACTTTCTACAGAATCTACCCTATCTCTCTCTGCAATGTGTCCTACAAACTTATATCCAATATCTTATCCAACTGAATCAAACCCTTCCTCTCAATGCTAATTTCACCAAACAAGGAGGTTTTGTCGAAAAAAGACAAATGACAGAAAACATTATTTTGGTCCAAGAAGAAATCCACTCAAACAAAGAACGAGGATACAAAGGCATGATAATACAAATTGACATGGCTAACACATTTGATAGGGTAATGTATAGTTTCATTTTTTCTATTCTGACCAAACTTGGATTTGGAGCTGAAACTCTCTCATGGATATTGGCCTGCATAAGAAACCCTTGGTTAATGGTATACCAACCCAATTCTTCAAAAGTACCTGTGGGATAAGGCAGGGCTATCCACACTTCCCCCTCCTCTACATATTGATGGTTCAATCACTTGGCAGACAACTAGAAAGAAAACGCCTTCTTAAAACCATCCCTGGAATCAAAATAAATCATGGTGCCAAAAGAATAAACCAATCACAATTCATTTGATGACACCCTTCTGATAGGAGCGGTTGTTGATACTGAGAGGGGGGGTGAATTAATATCAAGTACAATTTAGTACCTTTTAAACTTTAACTTTTTAATCAAATATATGCATTCCAATATACAATAAAGAGTAGAAAAAGAAATAGACATTGCACAACAGATTTACGTGGAAATCCACAATTTTTTTTTCTTATATAATAATAATATTACATCCATACAAAGCTACAATTCCCAAGATTCTCCAGCTCCAACTGGAATAAGGATTCAACCCACTAGTTTGCAGGCTCCAACCTGAAGGAATCTACAACTCCCTAGATTCTTCATCTCTAACCCCCTTTCCTTGCCCCTTCATTCCACCCTCAAATATGTATATAAAATAATCAACTGGTCATTGTCACTATCTCTGTCACTGTCACTGTCTTTGTCATTTTCAATGTCTCTTTCACTATCATCAATACATCATTATCATCAAACTAGTTCCACATAGACTATCACTCTCATTGTCATTATCTTTGTCAACATCATTGATACATCATCATCATCAAACTGGGTCCACCTATAAACTAGGTCCACATGGAGATACTAGATCCACATGGGTCCACACATAAACCCCAACAACCACATAGAACCATTTGCAAAGAATCAACCTTCCATATTGTTAGCACATGAAATGTTTAGGAGTCAAAAATCCTGACCTTAGTCCATGCAAGAGTCTTGGTGTCATGATAGTGTTCATCATCATGAAAAAAATAGGGGTGAGCATTAGTCACACCCTTGGTCTTAAACTTATCATTATCACGTGTCTTGTCTCAAAGGGATATACAAAAGGTTCCATTATGTCATTTTCAACCGTTTGAGGGTCAAGTCAAGTGTCCAATCTACTTGTTGCAAACTCACCTTGTTCACATTGTATCAAGAAGTACCTTATTCACTAATCTCTCATCATTGTAACTTAGAAACGTGTCAAGGGACATCTCATTGTTTTTAGCGCATTCAATGCATCATGTTCTCAGGTTTGTTTCAAGAAATGAGTCTAATAATTTGAATGAAGTGCACTGCAAACTAGCATTGTGAACTGGCGATAGCAGATGAAAGAAGATTGGATGCTTCCAACTAAGTCCTAGTTTAGTTCGTGAGACACCAGTTGAAGATTCAGATACACCAGGTACCTCTTTGGCGTTTGTGTGTTGTTTGAGGGTTGATTGAACTGGATACAGTTGTTACATATTTCTACGCTGCAAACTCTTTGTTTTCTGATAGATCAAACCCTTCTCAACTGAGATTCATTTAGGTCTGAGGTTTTAACCTTTCAAAATTAATTTTCTCCTTAGACGTGGAAAATCTTGCAAGCTTTTCATAAAAACCTAGTTCAATTCACGTTGCAAATTGGCACTGTGAACTTAACCACTGGCGTTGCAAACCCTTTGTTTTACACAGAGTTTCTTCAATTCTGCCTGTCTACAGCCTCATCCAATTTGGATTTATGTTCTTCTTTTCTCACCTCCTACTTGCAGACTGTTCATCCTCCAACTGTTGTTTTGCATGCAATTATAATTGGATTAATGATTTTGGGTCTTGAACTGAGGTTACCATATTCATATGATTTCTCCAAGACTACTTCATGTTCCAAGAAGTTTGTAGCAGGTTCTGGAAGTATTTCCCAAATTTTTGTGCAAGTTTTAAATGTCAAAATAAATTTTACATGTAAAAAGGCACCTATAGGAAAGTTCGCAGCACGTGCTGTCAAAAGCGATGTGAACTGGTAATTTGGGACAGTTTGCAACAAATTAGTACACAACAGAGTCATTTTTTCATCATAACTTTTAAATTATGATCTGAGTTCTTCTGAAAAACTTTTTGCAGATGAATCATAATATCATGTACTTGTTGACCAAAAATCAGCCTGACCTAGCTCGTCGTTTGGGAGAAAAGTTGAAATCATCACCTATAGGAAAGTTTGTAGCGCATGTTGTCAAAGGCGCTGCAAACTCTAATAGTTTGATAAATCTAAGTTGTAGGAGGTTGCCACCTATCTGAGGGGGTTCTAATGGTTTCCTAGGAGGTAGTTGGACATTAGGGATGTGTTTTATATCACCATATCAAGCATCATGACCTGTTTCAAAAGACATTTATTACAATAGACAAGATCCAAAAAAATAGGAGCTAGGTGGATTTTTTGTTTCACCTTGTTGTAACATCTCCTGGAAAAAAGTGAATCTAATGCAACCACTTGGGATTCGACCTCTTTAGAGTAGAAAGGGTGATACACTATATATAGGAGTTGTTTTGTTGAGGAAAGGGTTGGATTCATGATCCAAGAGAGGAGAGAGTTGGAGGAGAAGTTTAGTTGCTTATTTGTAAGTCTGAGGGCCTGTTTGTAATCAACATGTCTGCCATTAAAGATTCATGAGAGTTGTTTATCAGATTGTATTCTTTGTTTTCCATTTCTCTTGTCATCCTCATGCTTGAATATATTGCAGGTTTTGAGGATCATAGTTTCCATTGATTGATGGATTCATGAATAATAGATGATCTGTTGTAGCTTGCCCATTAATCATTATTTATTATTTGAGAAATCTTTAATCTGTTTGCATAAAGGATATTTGTACGATGGATGTTCTTCCTTTTGTCATATTCTCTATGCTTCTACCCATAATTATATAAAACTTTATATGGTATATAGTTTAAATTCCTTTGATCTATAGAATGTTATGACTCCATGCCCAATGGAATGCCTCTACAGACAGTTTGTTGCCCTCTCCCTTTCTTACTCAATCTTATTGATCCACTCAAGTATAAACTTGTTTTAACCATTTATATTATGATGGGTACTAGGCTTACACCTACAACAGTCTAGGTGTGACTTCTAGTGCTAACACATACTATAGTGAACCCATAACAATGATCAAAACATCACCATAAGACTAGAAAATATCCTTCATAAGATCTCTTTACCCTCCTAGTTCCTTTGCTACAAAACTTGTGCTAAGAGACCACAAGCTTGGATACACTAAAAATGAAAAAATTCATCTTGTATTTATAGTATTTTTGTCCCAAATTTTAGTTTATGGGCCGACCTAGCTAAACTATCCTCAATTTTCTGGTTGGGTTGTCTGATGGAAAATTCATATCTCCTCATTCCTAGGGAGTTAGGGGATTCTTCACTTGGTTTTAGGGATTCTTCAAAGAATCTTTCTGTGAGGGCCGTGCTTAAAGCTACACCATAAGAGAACCACTTTGGAAACTCCTTCAAGTCAATTCATAAGCTTCTTCATGTTGATAACCAATGACTGACTTTGACATCAATGACAACACCATTCAACAATATCCCCCTTTGTCATTGATGGAAACACACATACTACCTGGGTCATCATGCTCTTGATCTTTCTCTCCCCCTTTGACATCAATGGTAAAGGGTGATTCTTCTCTTTGGGGCTGATCCCCCTAAACTCATGGCGCTCAATAGTATTTTACCTTCCTTTTCTCTCTTCTTATCCTTTCCTTCCTTGTTATAGTCCTTGGAGATCTTTTATGTGACTTCAATCTTATTTCTCTCCTCTTTGTCTAGGATGTATATGTTATTTTTTATTCTTATTACTGTTGCAACCAATCTTTCTAAGTCTTATTCTCTGGTTTCAAATCTTCGGGAATCAAAGTTAAAATTGTATCCATGATCACATATTTTACTGACACTAAGGAGATTATTCTTCAAATCTTCAACCAATAAGACATTTTCACTTCCCTGGCTCACTACACCTTTTCCAAGTGTTTTTGACAGAGGAGTCATTTCCAAATGCAACACTACCACTTTTTCCTTTATTTAAGCTGATGAATTTGTTTTGTTCCCCAATCATGTGTGTTGAGCACCCATTGTTTATGTATCATTTCTATTCTTTATTTTCAGCAAGCAGTGCCAATTGACAATCTTCCTTGTTTGGGTTCTCTTTCATTTTCCATATTGTAGTTGGTTTTATGATAGGAGAATCTTCTTTCATATCTCTGCAATCTCGTGCTTTGTGACCAAGATTATTACATTTGTAGCATACAATGTTATGATCCATCAATGGATCAAATGCATTGTAATTTTTGTTGACAAATCCATGAATATTTCCAGATCTAGTATTTACATGATTGTCCTTTGGATATCCATAATCATTTATGTTTCTCATATAGTTTTTTCTTGCATTGATTTTACAATGATCTTCTAGGTGTCCAAAGTTTTTGCAGGTATAATAGTGACCAAGAAAAATATTCTCATACCTGGTAGAAAAGGACCTTCTTGGTGTCTCACCCCTTATGAATTATGATCTTTTGTTATGGTTGGAGGTGCCATGTTCTTGTTGTTCTTCAACTCCCTTTTGTTTGTTGATTCCACTTCTTAAGGCATTTACATATTTTCTATAATTTCCTTCATCTTCCCTATATGTTTTATCTATGTCTATTGTCTTCAAACTATTGTCATATCCAAATCTTGTCTTATCGATATGTGATCTTTTCTTGCTAAGAATTTTATCTAACTATTTAGTACTTCTTTCAAATTTCTTCGAATTTTTTGTTGTCAACATAAGAACTTTTCTTGTGTGATCCAATTCTGCATCTAATTTCTCATGATCTTCAGTATTCTTATCTAACTTCTCCTTCAAGTTGTTAATTGTTTTTTCAAGCTCATGATTCTCTTCTTCACAATTTTTTAATTCATCTTTTAACTCTCTATTTTTGTTTCTAACCTTGATATTTTCTTCTTAACCATGCTTCATTTTTTCAAGATTCTCTTCATCTTCTTGTTCAGTTTTTGTGATGTCTTTACTTCCCTAGAAAGATTCTATGTTTGTTTCTTCAATCTTTGCATCAGACTCTTCTTCATAATTGATTTCATCTGTTTTAGAATTTTTGTGGTCATCATTCTGAGTTTATTGAGTTAAGAAGAGAACTTCCTTACATCCATTTCTTCTCCATCTCTTTCATCTAAAGAACTATTGTCCCCCTTGGAGTATAGACTCTTTTTCTTGTGGAAGCTTTTATTTTCTTCAAAATGACATTTCTTAGCAGAGTGTCCTATTCTACCACAATTGAAGCATTTAAAAGGTATCTTACCTTTGTATTTTTTGGTTCTCCTCTTGAGCTTCCTTACTAAATGTGTGTCTTTTTCATCTGATTCATCGCCCAGTCTTTCGTCTATCATGTGTTCTTTGTTCCTTGCTTTCTTTGTGGCTTTAAATGTTGCTTCTCTATTTGGTTGTTCATTTTCTGTGTTTGTTCTCATTTCATATGCTGTGAGAGTCCCATGTAGTTCATCCACTGTCATTTTGGTAAAATCCATAGTTTCTTCAATGGTTGAGACCTTGGAATCATATCTCAAAGGAAGTGATATCAACACTTTATGTACAACCAAGGATTCTTTGGCTTCTTCTCCTAATATTCTAGTGGCATTAACAACTTCATCTACTCTGAGTAAATAGGTTGCAATGTCTTCTTTTTCATTCATTTTCATATTTTAAAACTATGATCTGTGTTGTTGAAGCTTGACCTACTTGACTTTCGGATCGTCTTCTTAAATATTTTAAAGTTTATCCAAACCTCTTTAGTTGTGTTGCAACCCATCACCTTGTTGGAAACAGTTAGTGTCAATCCACTTATGATAACATTCCTAACCTTTGAATTACAACTCATTAATTTCTTATCATCTGGATCGGTTGGAGTATTTTTTGGAAATTTATAGCCATTGAAAACTAAGAGCCAAATATCCACTCCTAAAGTTGTCAAGTAGGTTTTCATTCTATTTCTCCAGTATGCATAATTGTTTCCATCAAATGGTGAAATCCCATTTGGAATGTGGCCTTCCATTTTTGCTAACGATCTTCCTTCCAATGATTAGACTATTCTAAAGGTAACATGTTTTGAATCCAATTGTTGATACTGAGAAGGGGGGTGAATCAATATCAAGTACAATTTAGCACCTTTTAAACTTTAACTTTTCAATCAAATAAATGAATTCCAATATACAATAAAGAGTAGAAGAATAAATACACAATGCACAACAGATTTACATGGAAATCCATAGAATTTTTTTCTTATATAATAACAATATTACATTCATACGAAGCTACAACTTCCAATATTCTCCATCTCCAACTGGAAGGAGGCTTCAACCCCCTAGTTTACAGTCTCCAACCTAAAGGAAGATACAACTATCTAGATTCTTCAACTTCAACTGAAAGGAGGCTCCAACCCCCTTTCCTTGCCCCTTCCTTCCACCCTCAAATATGTATATAAAAGAATCAATCGATCACTCTCACTGTCACTATCTCTATCACTATCATTGATACATCATTATTATCAAACTGGGTCCACATAGACTATCACTCTCACTATCATTTTCTCTGTCACTATCATTGATACATAATCATCATCAAAATAGGTCCACCATAAACCCCAACAACCACATAGAACCATGTGTAAAGAATAAACCTTCCATACTATAGTGAACCCATTACAATGATTTAAACATCACCATAAGACTAGAAAATATCCTTCATAAGAGATCCTTATCCTCCAAGTTCCTTTGCTACCAAACTTGTTCTAAGAGACCACAAGCTTGGATACACTAAAAATGTGAAAATTCATCCTATATTTATTATGTACATATTTTTAGTTTATGGGCCAACCTAGCTGAATTGTCCTCAATTGTTTGGTTGGGTTGTCGAACGGAAAAATTCATATCTCTTCATTCCTAGGGAGTTAGAGGGACTTAGACATATTGTTGGAAAGGTCTTGAAATAAGATTTCCAACCATGTAACTTGTCCTTCCATTCGAGTTAGTTATGTGGGCTAAAAATTCCCTCAAAAATAAGGTATCCAAATTGACCACAAATAATAATTTCAACTATCTCCATCTTGCAATCTTTATCTTAGATAATTGTGGGCTTCTTGACTTGAATTTAGGGGATTATTCACTTGGTTTTAGGGCTTATTAAAATCATATTCCCATGAGGTACATGCTTAAATATATGCCATAATGAGACCACTTTGGAGACTCCTTCATGTTGATCACTAATGACTGACTTTGACATCAATGACAACACTATTCAACAATGTCCTCCTCCATCATAGCACAACGGTTCAAAGCAATCTTGGATGAATTCACACAATTTTCAGGAGGACTGATCAATCATGGTAAGATTCAAGTTTATGCTTGGAACACTACTTCCAAAGTCGCCTTAGCCATCGCCTACATCCTCCAATTCCCCCTAACCTAGAAGTGGAAAACCTTTAAATACTTGGGCATCCCTATCTTCCTTACATGTCTCCTCATTTCATCCTGGTCACAAATTTTAGACAAAATCAAGACCAAGCTCACCTAGTGGGGATGCATATGGCTCAACCCAGCTGGCAGAGTTATGCTTTTAAAATCTATTCTATCATCTCTCCCCGTCTTTAATTTTTTATATATTCTAGATCCATTGACCATTAAAACTTATATTTCCAAAGTGTTACACACCAAATTCCCACACTACTAAGTGGTGCACTTATGTATCTCATTCTACTAAGTGTCACACTTATGTATCACTTATGTATTACATTCTACTAAGAGCTGATTTTTCAAATTCCTAAGTGTCGTACTTATGTATTGTATTCTATTGAGTGTCGGACTTGAATGTTGCAATTTTATCATCATGTGGAAGTGTTGGTCATGTTCCTTGGACAAATTGGGGAAGAAAACCCATCATATGAAGGTTGAAACAATGCCTTTTACCTTGATATTTTGACCATGTTTGAATGTCAACGCTCCCTTGCCTATGTATAGGGAGCGTTGAACTCTTGTCAACAGACCTTGCTTAGTTATAAAGGAACATTGTCAACACCCTGTGCTTAGTGTTGGGGGAGCGTTGAAGTGGTTAGAGGAGGTTACAACTAGCCCATATTATTCTAAGGGTCAGTTCTGAGAGGATGAGGTTAGTTTGGGTTAAAGATTCGAGTCATATCTCGTGGCTCCATCTTAGGTAAACTCAATATCCATGAGATAAGCCAAATCCCAACTTATGGAGCTAAATCCTCAACCATTTCTGAAAAATACTCCATGGTGGTTAAGCCTCCAACTCCTATATAATGAGGTCATTCATGAGTGAAAGGGGGAGGAGGGTTTTTAGAGTGTCAAACCTTTGATATTGGGATTAGAGTTTTCAAAGTGTCAAACCTTTTATCTTGGGAGGACAGTTTTCAGAGTGTCAAACCTTTGATCTCGGGAGGACGGTTTTCAGAGTGTCAAACCTTTGATCTTGTGAAGAGGTAGTTCATAGCATCATACCTATCGTCTGGTAATGCATGAAGGGGATAAAAAAAGGAGAGCTTGGAGGAATTGTTGCAACATCATCATTGAGGTTCTAAATCTTCCATTTCTTTCCATTTTTAATATATAACTTGNATCTCTTGCAGGAGGGTTACTTTCATACTAGGAGTTTGGAGATCAAGTTCAACAGTTGGAGCAGAAAGGACAACCTACAGGAAATAGGTAATCCATCTACCTTTTCCTCTTTCTCTCTCTCTTCTGATTTCATTAATGAACATATAAATTAGTCTTAAGGGGAAGTTAGTTACCATTTGTTTCCTTATGTCTCAAATCAAAGGAAATTGGATCCAAGAGGGGGTTTCACTTGTTTGTTGGGGGAACTTTACCACAACATAAAGAACTGAAGTGATTTATATGGGAAGGAGGAAAGAAAGACACAAAAACAATTTCACTTAGTAAATTGGAACAACGTCAAGGTGCCCAAGGTCCATGGAAGACTTGGAATCAAATATCCTACAATGTGTAACCTGGCTTTGGGCACCAAAATCCCCTAAAGACTAATATCAGGGAAAGCAGAATGGTGGAAAAAAATCATCCTTAACAAATACCTAGGAGGGGATAGGCTTAGATGTCTTGATGCCCAACCTAGGGTTGAGGGGGGGCTCCTCGATCTGGAGACTCCTTATTTCCAACCTACCTCTCTTCCAAAGCCAGCTAACTTGGATACCTAGAAACAGTAAAAAAATCTCTATTTGGAAAGACAATATCATGGTAAATCCTCCTCCATGGCAAGAAGAACATCTTCACCCCATTTTTTCCTAGTTCCAATATCATGGAATCACAACCCTATATGGAATTTCAAAATGGAACAAATACTCTAGCAACTAGTCAGGTTGGGACTTCAATGGTATCCCAAAAATATATACAAGCACTAACTCAACA
>JASDQU010949021.1:0-26388 GCA_032191745.1 Picea mariana | reverse complement strand
CTAGAGGTTTTGAATCTTATTGAAACTAATTGATATGCAAAACCTAATATTCAATTTTTACATGCTCAAAACATGTGGGTAATGACTATATTATGACTTTTCAATTGGGTTTAGCCCGAGTGGTTTATTCTGAGGGGTGTTTTCCCCCCCACCCAGGTTCAATTCCCGCAAGTGACATGTTGAGCTCTTAAATGAGCAAGCTATCGAAAAAGCTTTGACTTTCTACAAAATCTAGTTTACCTCAGATACCATACTCGAAATGAGGGGAAGTTCCTGGTGAGTTTCCCCAGGCTCTATTCCAAAGTATAAAGAAAAATAAAATGACTAGATTATGACAAAGTAAAGGGTTGGGTATTAAATGACAAATGCACAAATTAGGGCTTGAAATCCATGTAATGGTTGTCATTGTAAACATGGGAAATATGGCTGCCAAATGTAAACTAGACAAGGGCGAGGTTCAATGCCTAGGTCATCATTTTAATTAAGGATGATTTCATGGGAAATAAGCATGTAACAAATGCACAACCAAAACATTAGGAATGGAGTAAAAAATGTGCAACAAGGAGGACACATTAGCCACGACCAGGGCTAATTTTTGCTTCAAATAACCATGTAAACAAGACATATCAATGTCACGAGGTATAACCAAGGAACATGGATAAGGAGAGATATCGGGAGAATGTTTTTTTTCCATGTAACTACATATAAGAAACTTCCGAATATTTCACTGCGATCGAAAAGTGGTAACCAAGGTAAACCATCAACATCATACAAAAAGCATGTATTAAAATGGTCATGTATTAAAGCATGTATTAAAAGGGACATTGAGTATTAAAATATCACATATAACCAACCCAAGGACTTAACCTTGAGATCTCTTATTTGAAATTCGTAGCACTCAACCTCTTGAGATAACCCATTGGGATTTTTAAATTTGAAGGTCATGGGGTTGGGATTTGATCCACTCATGTGTGCATGGTTCATGAGATCATTTAAGATAATCTCTCTGGGTGCAACCTCAAGGTGATTCCATGGCTCTAGGAAAATCCCTCATGGGAATTGAACCTTACCCACTAGTGGAAAACTCCTTTCTCCTTACCAATGGTTCCAACCCCTTTAGGAAACTATGGAAAAATGGTTACAACAAACAAACATATTTTTTAGGGTTGACCCAAGATTTGGCCGATGATTTTATTTACACAAATTATAGTACAACAACCCACAAGATATCATGATATGACTCGACTAATGCTCATACATCACCCAATTTCAATCAATAGTCGAGCTATAGATGACTATAAATGGGTTCCCAAGATAGGGCTCAACAAGCTCATCAATATTACACACCAATAAAATAGAGGCTTAAACCAAAAAACTAAGAAACAAACCTAAGCAAGGTTGAAAGCATCAAAGGTATACACACAACAAAGAATACATACAAGGGTAAATCCAACCATATACTGAGACTCATTACAACAAAAACCTGAACACTTGAACCAACACTTCATCAAACTAATGTGAGTTCACCATAGAATCTTCCTACCTTACCACAAACCAAATGTAGTGTAGGAGTCAAATCCAAGCTCCAAGCTCAATTCTAACAACCCATAACGTTTTTACAAATAGCAAGGGCAAGTGCAGTCAAGGTGGTATTACTAAAGCAATAGAAAGGATTAAATGATATGCTTACTCGAGCTCAAGGATGGTGTAGTAAGGAGAAAAAATCCAAGTTTGAGCTCCAAGCTCCCCATAAAACCAAAATGATCAAATGAGAGCTTGCATGGAGTGAGGAATATGTCATAAAATGACCTAAACAAGGAGCCATTTAATCCAAATCGACAAACCAGATCAAGAAACCCTTAATCACCATATTCATGCGATGTTAAATGTTAGGGTGGGTACATAATATGGGATGCCAAGTTGTAAGAATTTAATTGGCCAGGAGAAACTCCAAATCCTAAAGAAACTTTCATATTTGAAATTCAAACTTTTATGTCACGCACCCTCATTTTGTAAAGTCTAGAAATCATCCCAATCACCACCAAGCGTTATCGAGGTCAACATTTCTTAGGATAGAATACCACATGAAAGCCATCAAAGTTAAATCTTCCATCATATAAGAAACCATATGTGCCATAAAGTGTGCCCAAAAGATATCACAAGGATACAATCAATGCTACTTTACATTTGAACCATAAACGATGTACCATGTAACATATAACTTTCAAATGTTAAAGCCAAGTGAACCTTTGAATGCATGGTGCTTAGTACATAGTCCATTTGACCCATATTTTACATATACAGTATGAGTAATGTCCATAATCACAGTCCATATGTGCAATGCATTATCCATCACCATATTTTGTATTCATGATAGGTTAGAGACCATTAATCCTCTGCGAAATGAAAATAGAGCATATATCCTATTGAGGTCAACACCTAGTACTCGAAAATGTGATATTTGTCAACCTTCTCTTTGTTTTCTTTTTTAAGATTCTATGTGTATTGATTCATTGTGCAAGTGTTGCAATATATTTCATTAAGAACACAAGAGATCATAGCATCAAAGAAATACAATGTCAATGGAAGATACACAATCATAACCATAATGAGAAGCAAGTGGCATCATCATAACATAATGAAAAATATGATATATGAACCAATGGTATAACATGGGAATGATTAACCACTCATCTCCTAAACCATGAGCATCATCACAACTAAAAATTCCTTATATAACCATGCCACTGACGACACCATCTTATACCTTCGTTGCAATATAGGTGATGGGGTCCCTTGGTTTCCCTATGGGTAGTGAGTTAATTACAGAATTAGGGCCAATTTAGGTAGTCTTGAGAACTTTCGGTTAGGCCTTTAGGTTTTCAAATTGTATCCAATAGAAATAACTACCGAAATGAGGTCAATAATGAAAAGCTTTGATTCATATCTCCTCACTAATGTCAAAGTGGGTATTTGAACTGTGTTAATCAAACTGACTACTTAAGTTGACTTATTGAATTTAACCTACTTTAATTTGCATTTAACTATGGAATGTGAGATATATTGGACTATTGCATGACCATTTGGTAGGATCATTGATCTTGCATGGTAGAGGTGCAAGGTGCAAATATCTCTCCCCCATGTTGAAGTGTATGTGATCACATGAAGATAATTCATAACATCCCATAGATCAATCAAAAGGAGATAAGTATATCAAAGAAACTAATTATAGAAACTGAGACATTGATTTTTTGTTAAAATCGTACACAACTTATGAGGAAGTGATTGTAGATTGATGATGAGTTTGATGAAGACCTTTGGTATAACAAACCTAGAAATGCTACATTACCATTTCAACATGGAAGTCTATTATGGACCAAAGATCCCAAATAGGACACAAATAGAATAAATGAGTAATTGCATGCCTTGGGAAAGATAGATAGTGAATGAATAAGAAGCCTCTTCGATGGGGCAACCTCCTTTTACATATATCAAGTGCACAAAATGAGATAATTCATAAAACTAGGTTTGCTTGGCATATATAGGAGACAAAGGGTACACTTACAATTAAAGGGATTAGCTGACCAATGGTGATAATAAAAATATTACACTAGCAATGTAATATAATGTGCCATGACTTAGGGCTTAACATGCCCCACTCCTTCAAACAAGTGTTGCCCTCAATGCTTGATTAGTTGTGGATGCTTTTGTATGAAGAACTCATTTTCCCATGTCACATCTTCTACTGGTGGGTTCTTCCGCTTAATGAGGTACTTAGTAATTTCTCAATTCCATAGTAGCTTGATACCTGTTTCAATGAATGTTTCAAGTTCTAGTATGATTTTTCCCTCTTCATCAAGATCTAGTAAGATAGTTTGAACTGGGATCTTATCACATATTACCTTCTTTAACAAAGAAACATGGAAGACTAGAGTACATGTGAATATGGAGGCAACTCCAATTTGTAATCCATACTAGTAATCCTATGCAACACCTTATAGGTACCATAGTACTTGGGTGTTAATTTATTGTCCTTATTTTATTGATTGAGATACATATGTTTGTATGGTTGCAGCCTTAGAAATACCCCATCCCTCACTTCAAAATTCCTCTCACTGCAATGTTGATTTGCTTGTTGTTTCATCATGTATTGTGGTATAGCCAAGTTGTCCTTTAATAGTTGGAAAACCTCTTATTGGTGCTCTATGTGATCCTCTATTGCTTGAACCTCCACTTTCCCTCTCAAGGTTGATTTGATGAATGGAGGATGATACACATAAAGTGAAATAAATGGGGACATTTTTAATGAAGTATGGAAGGAAGTGTTGTACCATCATTTTGCCAAGGGTAACCACTTAACATATTGTGTACGTTTATCAGATGCAAAGCAATAAAGATAACCTTTTAGACATTTATTCACAATCTTAATTTTCCCACCAATTTGAGGATGGTAAGGTGAGATATGAGAAATTTGAGTACCCAAACAAGGAAATAATTCATTCAAAAAATTACAAGTGAAAATTGGATCTCTAACACTTGGAATAATCTTGTGGTTTCCATGTAGCTTCTAAATTGTTTCCATAAACATTGTATATATTGTACTTGATTTACAAGGATAAGAAAGAGAAAAAAAAATGGCCATACTTCTTGAATTGATCCACCACCACCATGATGGCATTCTTTACTTCGAACTTTCATAGAATTGTGATGAAATCCATTAATACCTCTTCTCATTGTTGACTTGGTATGTCTAATGGTTTTAAAATACCTAAGGTCTTGATTATATCTCCTTTGTTGTGTTGTCAAACCAAACATTCTACCACAAAATTTTGAACATAATTTTTAAGACCTTTCTAAAAAAATCCTTCTTGATCATGTGGTAAGTTTTCAAAAACCCTGAGTGTCCCATTATAGGAGAAGTATGTAATTCCAAAAGTAATTTTTTTTTAGTTAAGAATTCTTACATAAATGTAGGCAATCCTAATACCAAAGTGAATCAATCTTCCACACAATGCACTAGGGTCCTCTTGCAGTTGTCAAATGAGGTTCCATGCCTTTTGATCTTGCTACCATTTTATCCTTGTTTCTTCCACCCAACTAACTTGTACAATGGAAATAGCACAAAGTAAGACCTCCATATCTTCTTCATTCCTTAAAAGTGCATCTACCACCACATTTTGTTTCCATGTTTTGTAGATAATTTCAAAGTCATAACCTAACATATTTGTAACCCATTTTTGTTTCTCTTCTAAAGATAGTCATTGTTCCAAGAAGTACTACAAACTATTATGATATGTTTTTACCTTGAAGTGTCTTCTTATTATGTAATGCAAATTGTTTAACTACATGTAGTATGGCCAACATTTCCTTCTCATAAATGGGCTTGAGTAATTTGTTCCCTTTAAGTTGGTGGCTTTAAAAGGCAAGGGGCCTTCCATATTGCATTAAAATTGCACCAATGCCATGCCCCGAGGTATCAGACTCCATGATAAAGATTTTTGTGAAGTCAAGAATGTCTAAGAAAAGAGTTCTACACATAGTCTCCTTAAGTTTTTAAAAATATTTAGTTGTTTCTTGAGTCCAATAAAATGCGTCATTTTTCAATAAGATTGTTAAAGGTGATGCCATGAATCCTAAGAATCCTCTAATATTATTCAAGGTTTTGGGAATTGGACATCTCATCATAGCTTTGATTTTGTTAGGGTCCACTTTGACACCTTCATGAGATACAATATGACACAAATATTCCATTTCTTGAACTCCAAAGACACACTTGGAAGTATTTCCATATAGTTGTTGTTCCTCCAGTAGTTTTAAGACTATTTCAACATGTTGTACATGATCTTCCCAAGACTTGTTATATATTAGTATATCATCAAAAAATACTAACAATTTTTTTATGAGAAAGGACTTGAAAATAGAACTCATCAAGCTTTGAAATGTGGAAGGTGCATTAGTAAGGACAAATGGCATCATCAAAAACACGTAACTTAGAACTTCATGTGGTCTAAAGGTTGTTTTGGGAATGTCTTCTTCCCTCTTTTTAATATGATGATATCCTGACAAGAATAGGAAACTTATCTAATGTCTCCCTATACTTCATCTAACAATTCATTAATGACAAGAATATGAAACTTATCTTGAATGGTAATCTTGTTGACATCTCTATAATCTAGACACATATGCCATGAATCCATCACCACTGCTGAAGAGAAATCACTTTGGCTAGTTCTAATGATGTCAATGTCTAACATTTCTTAAACAACGCACTCAATCTCACTCTTTTGGGCATAGGGTTATATGTAAGGTGTCAATTGGGTCTATCCTGAGTGGTTGTGGGATGGAGTGTTATCCTCCCCACCAGGTTATATTCCCCTTAGTGACATGTTGAGCTCACATTGAGTATATAATTGTAATGGATTTCATCCATGTTGTTGAGTGGACTTGTGCCTTGAATATTCTACGATTTATACTAGGTACCATCCTCAAAATTATGGGAAGTACTCGGAAGTTTTCCCCAAGTGGTGTAACCTAGAAAAAGGGTCATTTGTAAGGTCTAATATTAGGAAGAAGTTTTCTCAATTGCAATTGAATAACATGATCATGCTCTATAATAGGTGTCATTCCTTTAGACATCTTTGCAAATACCTTGGAATGATTGTCAATAATTATTTATAGATCCAATGGATTAGAGGGTTTAGATGTTTGAGCATTTAGTGAGCATAATTGTGCAATTACACCATGATGCCCCCTTTTTAACAAATTTTTCATGTTATTGGAGCTTATCAATTTATAGGGTTTCACTTGGATACCTTTGAGTTCAAATTCCTTTGGTTCTAAGGAAAATCTCATGAAAATTTCCCTAAAATCAAAAGTCGTTATTCCCAATGATTATAACCATTGGACCCCTGAGACCACATCAACACCACCCCATTTGGATTATAATCATTAGGATATCCAAAAAATAATCCCACATAATGAGCTGAATGCTATGGCACTTCCCTAAACAATTTATGGTACGTCGATCTGCAATCATCATTTGAAACTCTAGTGTTGGATATATAAAGCAATTGAGAAGTTTGGACAATTTACAAATGAAATTATGGATACTACTAGAATCAATCAACATTGCTAATTAATTATTTTGTAAATATAACCATTTATGTTGAGAGTTTGAGGTGTGCTAATACCAGCCAAAGCATGATAAGTTATGCTTGGAGCAGTTTCTTCTACTTCTTGAGAGGGTTCCAATTCTTGTTATTCTTCCTCTTCACAATCTATGTAGAATAATTTCTTATCACTACACTTATTCCCTTTATTGTACTTGTTGTCACAATTGAAACATATCCCCTTTTCTCTTCTTTCATCCATTTGCTAAGGTGTAAACCTTATAGGTTGATTTAGGTTAGGAGTGGGAACATGTCCATCCCTATAGGTGTCAGTGGAAACCCTTTCTGATAGCCATATTTTTACTTTCAACTTTCCTTGCCATCGCAAAAGCATTCTCCAATGATTTTTTTCAAAGAGACACACCTCGTGATAAATGCCCTCATTTAAAGTGCCCATGAAAAGATCCAACAAATTATCCTCTAGAATTTTCTTCCCTCCAAGACTCAACTTTTGAAAGTGTTGAATATGCCCTATAAATGGATCTCTTTCCTTAAGATTTATCAAGTGGATGAAGAAGGTGGGTTGCTCTTAATATCCCCATAATGTGCTACTAATTCAACTGTAAAAACAAACAAAGAGACAATAGATTTATTTTTATGTTCATAGAGCCATTGGTACCACACAAGTTTATCAGGTTTTAAATACAAGGATGCAATAGTTACCTTTTGTAAAGTTAGCACTTGGTGTAGATAAAAAAAACTCTCCATCTAGAATATCCATGTTATTAGATCATCCGCATCAAAGTTGCTCATATCAATCTTGTGAACGAAGTAATTTATTTGTCCCGAGTTGAAACCATGATGATGTGGATCTTGGAGTAATGAATGATGAGGTGTTGAGGACTCAAACCTCTTGTTCTCCAATTGTGTTTCAATTTTCTCCATATGTGATCGAGACTCAAACCTCGTGTTCTCCAATTGTGTTTCAATGTTCTCCATATGTGATCAAGACTCAACCCTCTTGTTCTTCTTATCCTCTTCTTGAGGAGGTGAATTGAGGGGAAAGAGGAATCTTAGCTCATTCAAAATCCCCCTCCATGTATTTGACA
This sequence comes from Picea mariana, assembly GCA_032191745.1. Taxonomy (NCBI): domain Eukaryota; kingdom Viridiplantae; phylum Streptophyta; class Pinopsida; order Pinales; family Pinaceae; genus Picea; species Picea mariana. Next base: position 18,170 of record JASDQU010949021.1, on the reverse strand, counting down.
TCATCTTTGTTGGCCATCTCTTTGTGGTTTATTTTTAAAATCTTCAAATTCCTTTTTTTCTTACCATATCTATGATGTCAACTTTCCATACCATTGTAGCTTCCATGCTTGCCTTCCATCTTGGACATCCTAAATTACACATCTTAATTTTCTTTTGGTGTCAATGATAAGTTATCTAAAGGTTTAGTGAGTGCATAATTTTTCCTAGAATCCCTTGCCATGTGAACCAAAATAATTTTTTCATGAATTCTACTCCTTTTTTCTCTTTATTAATCTCTTTGAATCACCCTGGAAACATATCTTCTAATAAAAAAATTATGAAAGTTTCAAGTTAACATACATTTTTAGGCCCCTGTTTGGGAACTTTCCTATAAGCTAAGCTTAAACCTATTACAACTTTTCCAGTTTTGATTCTTTGTTGTTGAATCTTTTACAAGATGTACTATGCGACGTTATCTTCAAGATCCCACTAGTCTCATTCATTTTGGACCTTCCAATAGAAAGTTATGCTTGCCTTACCACAACTTACTATTTTTCCCTATTTCAAGAGAGAAAACTTGTACATATTGCCACATCATCAATATTTCACGTGATTTGCTACGAGATGTTATCTTTAGGATCCCACTAGTCTTGTTCAATTTGGACCTTCCAATAGAAAATTATGCTTGCATTACCATGATTTTATGTTTTTTCCCTATTTCAGGAGAACAAACTTGTATAGATTGCCACATCATCAATACTTCACTACTAGGTCTAAATTTTTTATTAAAACATCGTGGTCTGTATTCTTTCCAATGCAACTGACAGAACTTTATTTGGATCCTACTTGCTTCAGATATAACTATTTTATTGAAAACACATGTTAGAGACTAGTTTCGGGACTGGTAAAAAACCCTAACTTCCACATCCTATAACTCCAAAAGTGTAGTGAACTTGAATCTAAAATGTTTACCCAAAATAGTTCATTATGTACTCTCTACACCATAAAAATTTCCTAAAAAAGGTCGGAGTGAAAATTCTAAGATGACCCATTTGAAGGAGCCAAACCCAAGGGTTGTCTACTCTAATACCAAATGTCATGGACCAAACATCACAAATGGGACAAAAATAGAAGTAATTAGTAATTCCATGCCCTAAGAAATATGGTGAATGAATAAGAAGCCTCTACGAGGGGGGCACCCTTCTTTTACTATATATCAAGTGCATAAGATAAGATGAATCCTAAAACTAGGTCTCCTTGGTATATAGAGGAGACAAAGGGTACAATTATAATTAAAGGGCCTGGTCGACAACAAAGATATAATAGTAGCAATGTAATGTGCCAAGACTTAGGGATTAACAAAGTTTGAAAGAGGCCTAATTGGAATTTTCTTGTATCTAATAAATTATGAATGTGATACTACCTGCAACTTGTTGAAGAAGTTTTGGATGGTTGGTTGTAAGGTCGTGGATACTACAATTGATATTGATAAAAAAATTGGCCAAGGACAAAGATGGGTTGTTGGGGAATATAGTTTTTATTATTATAGATAGTAAATGGGAAGCATTGTTGATTTGAGTATCACCTTACCTAATATTAGTTTTGTTGTTGAAGTAATTTGGAGATATATGGTTGAGCAAACAATATAATCGTTTCTATATTGTATTGTTAGGTTTTGCTAACATTATGAGTTCAAATATTTCAAAATATTAGTAAATACTAATGTGAATGGTATCTGTGTTGGTGAGTTTGGTATTAGATCATCAAACCTTTAGTAAAATAGTAATTGAACATGGTATTAAAGGGTCACATTGGGTATTGATCAGATCCCAAAGAGATTTTTTTGATTTTTTGGAGTCTATTGAATAGTTTGATTAATTCTCTTGAACCTTTGATTTCACATAGCAATGTTTCAATTTGTAGAATGAAAAAAAATACATGGGTGAATTTTTAGTTTTGCTAAAAATAAGAGATGAATGTTTTTTTTTCCAAATAATAGGAGAAAGCATCAATTTAAGCAATGCATAAGTGATAATGTGGTGTGGGTCTTGGTCTCCTTGTACACTTAAAAGTGGTTTCCAAATTAGGTTTGTATTGATTGCATTAAGTAGAGGCCAAAAAAAAAATAGGCATATATTAAATTGTTTAAGAAGGCCCAACAATGGAATGTTTTAGACTTAGGTTTGTTGTCAAGATAATATATAACTATGAAATATCAATGATGTTTGTTTTGGAACATTGAGTACTTATACCAAGGTATACTATATTTTGAAGTCTATGGAGAAGTGTAACGCCTTATTTTGATTGCCTTTTAAATCAATTATTAGCTAATGTTATGTGTTTATCCTATGCCATCCACTGATGCCTACACATGCTTGATCAAAACAGAGTTAGAAACTTGTTTTATGATGTGATGATTGTGGACATGTGATGGGAAATGTGAGTACTTGAGGATATATATCTATATTTTTGTTATGGTTATCTATGTTGCTTCTGTAGATTAACCATAGTTGGGTGATTGGGACTGATCACATTTTAATTTATTTGTTGACACGAGTGGCTCTAATATTGGAGAGGTAATTGATTACTTTCATAATTATAGGTTTATGAGTTAGGTGTACATAATATCGGTGGGGTGATGATTATTTAAGCACATGTATTATGAAATAACATGCATATTTAAACTATTTGGGAGTCAATAAGCAACAACACCATGCTTTGAATTAATAACAATAAGGCTATCTATAGTATACCATGTAACATTTACATTAAAGATATTGTGTTTGATATTTGTGGAAAGTGTATGTGTGTCATGTAGAACATAGGAGACTTTCCCAAATTGTTGTTCATATGGATGTGATATGATGTTAGGATGGATAGGTAAAGGGGAAAGGGTTTTTAAAAGGGGCACAAAGTCCTATGACCTTTTAAGGGTGTAGAGGCTTGATTTACATGGAAGTGTGGAGTGAGCTATGATACATCCTTGGTTGATCATGTTATCTCAAGGAATGGACTAGGTTACATGTCATAGGTTGTGAGGAAATGATTGCCTCCTTCACAAGGATGCAAGGACGTAATTGCCTCCATACCACTTACATTACCAACAACAACAATTGTCTATGCCATGGTGAGCAGAGTTGATTATCAGAGAATTAGGAGTTAGGTGGGTACTATCTTTGGTTATTGCTTTGAAGTGAGTGTAACTAAGCAACTGGCAAAGAGCCAAAGTCAAGGATTGTAGATGGGTTGTTGGCTTGGGTGTGGGGTTCAGACCCGGGGTTCAATAAGCTTGACCAACAAGTACCCCATATGCTTCAACATATTCAATATTCAAGGATTGAATAAAGTCTCACTTGATACAACATGAGAATCACAGAGACCATAGGTTTTATGCAAGCTATGAAGGAATAGAAAATACATGAAACATTTGTCATATAGCCATGCATTCATTCATAACTACTACAATTTTCTACATAAAGTAAGATAGAACAAACATACATTCATACCACGACTCATCATATGTAAAGATAAATATGATTTGGACTTTATTCATTAAATTCAATCCATTCAAATACATTTCCGTACGCAAAGGTCGAAGCCTGCTTAAGATGCGTTCATAGAAAAACAAAGATGAGCCATTCACTCATATCTCCTTTCTCTCTCGTATTCCCACACATAATATCTATGAACATAGGAATTATCACAAAGCCAAATTGTAGCTCTAACTCTAGTACAACTCATATACAATCATCTACTGAAAGAATCACTCTTAGTGAACAAAAACCCAACCCTTACATATGTGCATGCATACCCCATATCTCCCATGGAGCGTCACAATCATAACAACCTTTCCAACTCACCCAAAACCTCCACCATGATTATTTGGGTTGTTACAAAAACGGTTACAATAATTGAAGATCTTTTAGGATCTAACTTTCATGTGGTCTCTTTGAGTCCTTACACACAATACAAAATTGGGTTGTGCGTGCAGTAGATCCTTGGTTGGCATAGGCGCTGAACTTGGCCTTGTGTGGTGCATATTCTTGGGTGAATACGCAGTGCTGACCTATGGTGCACACATAGTCTCTACAAAACCTTATTGTGCCAACAAGCCCCCAAAACTATTGTTTCGCTTGTCCTCGAGCCAACAATGTTTCTTACGACATGATAGAGGACATAAATGGCATTGTCTTGATGAGTTCTTTCATGAATACATTGAAATGGCCGTTGACCTCATCAAAAATTTATTTCAAGTCCTTCATATTTTTACAAAAATCTTTGACATCACCTTGTGTTATTGTTTGTGAGGTAGGTTTGATATGCTCCCCCAGTTGTACAACTAGGGTTTCCTTTACTTGCACATCTGCAAGTTTGTAGTAGTGCAACTAGGCCCTGTTGATGACTTCAAGTATGATGATTGAAAGATTTTATCGTTCAAGCAGGAAGACACAATCTCCCTAAGTTGGTTGGAAGTTGCAATCATGGCCTCTTATTGTTCCACTGGTGGCAAGGAGGGAAGTTCATGCTTATTTTTCTTGATCTATGCCTTAGTTGCATGGACCTACTCATCAATGGCCCTGATTTTGGGGGTGTTTTGGAGGTGCGTCCAGAGATTGAAGCCATAGTCGACCACCCTCAAGAAGTCTTCTATGCGTGTTTGTCTTTGCTCAAGCACCTTTTCTACAACCAGAATTTTTTGTTGGAACTCCCCTTCCTGAGTGCACTTACGCTTTTTCTGAATCTCTAATTTATGTTCATGTAGGTACAAGAATCTCTCCTTAATTTTGTTGAGTTTACTTGGAACGGGGAGGTTCAAAGTGTCACCAGTTGAAGTGGGGACGTGCGCATAAACTTCGTTAACTACATTGATCAATAAGGTGTGTGCAATGACTTCCTCTTCCTGGCATGTTGTGATCTCCTTGTGCACAACTCTGATTTCTTCGCGGTCAATGATCTCCTAGTTCTACTTATCTTGGGTGTCGTTGTGTTCAACAAGTTCTTGTTTGTTTTTATGTTGCAGTTCTGGATAGGACTAGCTGAGAAGATGGTGTCGGTCCCCTAGTTCATTCATGATCTCTGTCATATAGGCATGCAAGTCCTATAAAGGCACTTGTGCCAATTCTAGTTCCACATCAGGTAATAGGTGAGGCTCTATGAGAGTGGATGGCTCAATGGTTGTGATGACCAATGGGATGAAAAAAACACTCTCCTCTGGGTATCGTTGCATAGAGATGTTGTGCTAGTTGTGCTTTGTGTCATCCATTATTCTTGGGATGTGGACCCGGTTGTTGGAGCAAGCTCCAATTGACGACATATTTCATCCAAATTTTGTGATGACTCTTTATTTAGGATTTGTTACATGACCAAATTGGTCTGGATCTCCTTAATGAAGCTCGGTACTGGTGAGGAAGTCCACCCCAACTCCTATGTTAGCATGTTGGTGTTGATATCCTTTTCTCTACATTGATCAATCACCACTCTGCGCACAATGGGGTGCAACAGGACTTCCTCTTCAATGCGCACGTTGTTCGTCTGTTGTAGAAAAGTTGGTTTGGGATCATGTTCATTAGAATCGGGACTTGGAGTTAGCTTAATCAATGATTGTTGCTTCTTTATAAGTGGAGTCTTCTATGGGGTTTCCTGCACCTGCTTCCGCTTGAGGCCCTTCCCTTTTTTGAATTCCTTGGATGCATCCATGTGCGTTTGTTGTTATGCTGATCCTTTTCCATTTCTTCATGTTGTCTCATCCCATTGTTTCTCTCCCACATGTTCCTTACCCTTATATTGGGATTTTTCTTTCCTTTTTTCCTCCTTCCTTTTGTTTGTCCTTGTCTCTAATCAATCGAACTCATTGTCTAGTGTGGGATGGAGTTCATGTGATCACTCTATGATGACCCAATGAATATCCTCTTCGATGATGCAGAAAGGGAGCATCCTAGTTTCAACTTTTGGATCTACATGTGGGGAGATGAAAATATTATGGAAATTACAGTTAAACAAGAGGTAGTCCTCATACTTTTCCATGATTTTGTGGAGTATGCAGAGTCCTTGTATATCCGCTTGAATCATCTTCGTAAACCGTAACTCAAATGAGGTGTTGTTACTAGCATGAATCACCTTATCCTTGTTGTATTTTAGCTCTAGGAATTTTTGCATGGGGAAGGATGATGAGACCTATGTGTCATACATGTGGTTTGGTGGTGGCTTCCAAATTAGCATGACCAACATAAGTAACACCCAACTATAGTGAAACTCATTGCCGAAATTTTACGCTTCTAAGAAATCCTAAATGAATTTGTTTAGTAAGTATCATGCCCAAGCCATCCCAATTCCATCAACGCAGCACTCTGCAATGACAACCACCCCCAGTGGGCACTCGTCCTTGCGGAACTTACACAATATTTTGCAAGTAAGTAGTTGGGTGGCCAATCAAACTCTGTCATTTATTTTTGTGATTACCACTCCTCTTGATCCTCTACGTGTCTTATACTTCACGTACACCTCCTCATGCGTTGCATCCTTAGCTGTGGTTGCTTCAACCGAATCATCTTTGCGTATAGGAAGGATCGATGCTAAGATCAATGTGTTGATGTCGACCTAATATGGATTATAGAGCCAAAGCACCTTTCCATGCAAACGACTGAGCAAGAACTGTATGCACGAGTCGATGGACTGATTGTTGATATTTTGGTAGCTGCAGGAGGTATTTACCTCCATGTGTAAGCCTGACAAGAATAGAATATTCCAGGAAGCAAGAAGAAACCCTAATTAATTGGTTAATAACCCTAGAAGACAAGTCAACTCAAGAGAATGACTTGCATTAGGTTATTAGCCTCTAAGAGAAGAAATTATCCAAAGGAAATGTTATATACTAAAGAATTAGTACCCAGAATGAGAAGTCGGCCTAGGCAGTCTACCAGAATTAGTATAAATACAGGAGGCCAGTCTTCATTCTGGCTAGTATTCTCAGAACTGCAGAATCAAGACTTGTGCGCACTGCAATTGGCCAGTTTGTGCACAAGTTTGGAGGAGAGATGTTGTTGCAACTAGCAGATTTTGGTTTTGGCTTGGACAATCTCTTGGTTATGGTTTAGACTCTCTGATTAGCTCTTGTTACTCTTGCTTTGTGCGCTATCCTTGGAGAAAGGTGCGCCACCCTTTGTTTGGCTATCAATGCTAGGGTTTGCTTCCGGAATCATTCTCTGTCAAGGTTAAGGTGCTCGGGGGTGGCTTCGGCCTATGGTTGGGTGACAATATTGCTATATTGTCTATGGTTAAACGAGCACATCCATTATATTCTAACATGTTATGGTCCCACACCTCCTTCATTAAGTCTAACCACTGGAAGGGAGCATACCCCTAAGGATATTAACCTCATTGAAGAACTACCGCTAGGGTTTCTAGCAGGAGCAGTCATCAAAGCACTGTCGCTAGGGTTACTAGCAGGTGTAGTTACAGAAACCTTAATTCTCTCGTTGAAGCACCTTAAGTGAATGGAATGACCTAACTTCCGGATATACTATTGTGCCCTATCCTAGCACATCTCTTGGTACTCTCAGCAAGCTAAGACGTCAAGTTTGATTTTTTAGTCAAATCTAGGGTTGACCAAGTCAAAGAAACCATGACTTACTCTATGAAGTCAGAAAACAAGTTAGATGGGGCTTCTAAATTTAGAGCATGGAAGACAAGGATTGATCTCATCCTTGCCAAGAATAAAGTGTTGGATATCATGAAAGGAAATATTGTGGAACCAGAGTTTGAAGAAGGAAAAGAAAAGGAACCGCAGAACGTTGCAGTTATGGAGAAGTTCAAAGACAATAACATCAATGCCATGAGTATAATAATGGATTATATAAACGACCACCTGATACCCTACATCTCCTATCTTGATTCATCTAAGAAGATGTACGATGCCCTAACAAACCTCTTCTTAGTCATAAACATTGGACAAGTAATGAGTTTGAAGAATGAGCTCCGTGAAATGAAGATGAATGATGATGACAGCATAACATCATACTTTGTGAGAATCTCTTAGTTAAGAGATCAACTACAAGCTATTGAAGAGATTATTTCAAAGAAGGAACTGGTAAATATAGTACTCAATGGTCTTCCCAAGACATGGGATGCATTTTCTGCAAGCATGAACACAAGGAAGGAGTATTGTACATTTGAAGAACTTTGGACTTGTTGTGCACAAGAAGAATCAAGGATCAGTGTAAAAGGGAAACCCCAAAAGAAGTATGATGATCAAGCCTTCACAACAAGGTTCAAGAATTTCAGGAATAAAAAGAAGTTTGGGTCCAGGAAGAAACCAAATCAAGAGAAAGATATGTCAAGAATACAATGAATCAATTGTCGAAAGTATGGTCACTACAAGAATCATTGTCCCAAGTTAAAGAAAAAGAAGGAAACACATGAAGCATCAGTTGTCGAAGAAAGGGAACCCTCAAAGAAAGCCAAGAAGGACAAAACATACTTCTTCTTCTAAGACAAGGTAACAATACTCTTCGTAGTTCTTGTACATACCATGTTTTCTGTACATATCTTGCATATCTATTTCCTAAAAGATAATATGTTCAAAGAGAAACTATACCTATGGAAGAACAACAAGATAAGGATTGCTATCACAATGAATACAAGTCAAACAATACACATGAAAGGATGAAGTACATCAACAAACCCTGGTAGCAATTCATGTGGAAGTTACTACATAATTAACAACTGCAAGATAAACCGAAATCAGAATCAATCTTGAAGAAACCTAGAAGAAGTGAAGACAGAAAGAAGTTAGCAATCAAGAAGAAATTGGAAAAAGACTTATGACACTTTGCAGAATGAAATAAGGATGCAGACGGAAGCGTGGACTATGTTAGATGGAGGGAGTCGATTATATATTTCCAAAAGAAGAGCATGCATTCATGCATGAAGCAAGGATTAGGAGGGAGCTAATCCTAGTAATCCATTGAAGATGATGAAGTATCTATCCATGGTAGCAACCATGAAAAACAACACGTGTTCAAAGTGACTTTAGAAGAAGTCTTCTTCGAAAAGAAGCCTTAAAGTATCCCTGGTTGTCCATCCACATCCATGATCCTGTGATGAAAAAAAGAAGTTGAAATCTTCAAGGCATGGAATCTATAGAAAACTCCATGGACCCAAGAGATAAAGAGAAACATGAGGAAGAACATGAAGATTCCAAGAAAGAAAGAAAAGCCAGAACAACCAATCAGTGTATCAAGAATCACAAGACTACCAGCTTGATATGAACTCACTAAAAGAAATCAAGAAGAGGAACTGAAATTTGTGATGAAGAACAGTGTATGGAAGACTTATGAATGAAAGCATTACAAGAGGTTCTCCCAGATGGAGGGAGAAGACTATGATGATTGTTTGTTCCAGTAAACCAAACATAACTCTACATGAGCCAGTATATAGTCTGCGATATCCATGGGTTGGAGTTTACATGTAGAGCAACCTCAAGGCTTTGAGGTATACCAGAAAGAGACCCTTGAATGTAGATGGAAGAAGATCTTGTATGGACTCAAACAACTTAGTGCAGAGCCTTCAATGCATAGCAAAAGTGTGGTGAAAAGATTTCTATAACAGAGATATTGTATCAGAATGGTTACTCAGAAGTCCAGGATGATGGATTGCTAATCCATGACAAACTCTCATGATGACAAGAAAAGTGCCACATGGATATGTTCCAGTTTGAGCCTTTCCACGATGTTATGAGCTAGAAGGAAACAAAAGAGTTGAATTCAACTATCATATGTTGTAATGATCAGAGCTATATGAAGCCTTCAGAAAACTAGTGTTCCAAAAAGACCGAAGTACATTGAGATCAAGCATTACATTTTTCGTGATGAAGTCCAAAAAGTGGTTCTCCAATATATATCTCCACAAATGAGAAGATAAGCAGACATTTTGGTAAAGCCTCTGTCCAAGATGAAAGAGTTTGCGTACTCAAGCTAGAGCTCGTGGAGACGACTTTCTTATTGGAAAAGGAAGAGATGACTCCCAGGTTGGGAGGGAGCACTGATGTGTTATTGATTTATGGACAGTCATTTTTCAAGTTCGAAAAATGGTCCAGGATGAGCAGTTCCTTTCCATTTCGAAAAGTGGTTTGAGATTGCTAACGGACAGGCATTTTCCAGTTCGAAAAATGGTCCAGATCGAACGGTCATTTTCATAATGAAAATGGTTTGATGGATTGATGATGTACCATAGACAACAGTTCCCCTTGTGGCTAACATGGGGAATGGTCTAGGAAAGTCTCTATTCTTGACGGTCACTCTCAGTAGTGGTCAAGAAGACTGGTCTACCTCGTCAGACAGTCATTCTTTCGAAGCTCATAGTTGTGAGCAGTTTCGAAGAATGGTTTGTTTTGGAGGTTGGTGCAGGATAGTCATTCCCTAGGGCAGATTCATTCTCTCCAAGTTGCACTTTGTTTAGTGTAGGAGGAATGGCCCAGATAGGTGAATGGTCCAGGTTCATCAACCAAGGACAGACATTCCCTAGGGGAGACTCATTCTCTCCAGGTTTCACTTTGTTTAGTGTCGGAGGAATGGCCCGGATAGGTGAACGGTCCTGGCTCAAAAATCAGGACAGTTATTCTTCCTTGCTTGAAAAGAATAGTCCAGATAGCTCATCATTGATGTTTTACCTTTTGAGGGCAGATGCTCTTCCAGATCTCACAAATGTGAGTGGAAGAATGGCCTTGATGATTTAGTTTATATCATAACAATATTTTTTTGTGCAGGTTGATGATATGATTTTTATGGAGACTGTATGTCTCCGGATAGTAGATGTATAATACTGTGGTGGATGTGTTCCACTGATTGTGGCTATATGTCACTAATCAAGTATTTGTGTGCTACTTGGTGTGGCAGTGTACCACTGGATTGTAGTTGTGTACTACTATGGATAAACGCAGTTGTGTTATATTGAGTGACATTGTTTCAATTGTCTTGAAGACTATCAGTAGTGTTTGAAATGATTATTAGCTAGATGGATGATCAATGGACATAGATTTCCCAAACGGAAAATGGTCCAAGACATTTACTCTTCTAGGACATATGTTTGGATTAGAAGAATGTCTCTTGTGTTACTCTATGGAGTGAGTGACTCATCCAACATCATGTCTAATTACTCAGATAGAGTATGGTTTCGAGAGATGATGTAGCTGATGACACTGATAGTGATGATGGTGCTCATGATCTAATCATGAGATAGTCTATATGACTATGTTGATGCTACCGGGTGAATTGTATGTTTGTGCTCAAGATATGACTATGTTGATGCTACCGGGTGAATTGTATGTTTGTGCTCAAGACCATTACCTTCAATACCTCCTTAGCTAGGAGGGAGTGTTGATATTATGGTAGTTGTGGGAGGTATTTACCTCCATGTGTAAACCTGATGAAAATAGAATATTCCAGGAAGCAAGAAGAAACCCTAATTAATTGGTTAATAACCCTAGAATACAAGTCGGCTCAAGAGAATGACTTATATTAGGTTATTAGCCTCCAAGAGAAGAAGTCAGCTAAAGGAAATGTTATATACTAAAGAATTAGTACCCAGAATGAGAAGTCATCCCAGGCAGTCTGCCAGAATTAGTATAAATACAGGAGGTCAGTCTTCATTCTGGCCAGTATTCTCAGAACTACATAAGCAACACTTGTGCGCACTGTAGTTGGCCAATTTGTGCCCAAGTTTGGAGGAGAGTTGTTGTTGCAGCTGTTGCAACTAGCAGATTTCAGTTTTGGCTTGGACTATCTCTTGGTTATGGTTTGGACTCTCTAATCAGCTCTTGTTACTCTTGCTTGGTGCGCTATCCTTGGAGAAAGGTGTGCCACCCTTTGTTTGGCTAAAAAGCCTAGGGTTTTCTTCCATAATCATTATCTGTCAAGGTTAAGGTGCTTGGGGGTGCCTTCAGCCTATGGTTGGGTGACAATATTGCTATATTGTCTATAGTTAAACGAGCACATCCATTATATTCTAACACTGACTGCACCTGAGATGTGGGCAATCCAGTAAATATATCATCCTTTATTACTTGAGAGGATTTTCCCATTTCTTGGTGTCTATCCATTGTTTTCCATTGTCCCGTGTGATCACCTGTGCATATGCATCGAAGCCCAATTATGGGAACTGGTTCTCATCCTATGTGAAGAAGTTTGCATATTTCAGTTGGGGAACCCTCCATAGGAGAGGGCCTCTAATACTTACATTGTCCGATGTTTTTTACTTGGGAGTGTACCGATATTTTTTCGCCTAGATTTTATGTCGAGCTTTGTGCTAGCCGGTGGAAGCCATCAACCTCGTCGATTGTGTGGCACCTCTAGTTTGTTGTTCTGCCACCCCCTACTCAAGAGATTTGTTTTGTTGTTGTGCCAATAGTGACTTGGGAGGGGTACTTGTGCTAGATGCCTGGTAGAATTTTTCTCAAATGGTAACACTCTCAATGCTTTGGTTGCTTCATACTTGGATATTGGCTCTGTACTCCACTTATTATATAGAAATAATGAGCAAAAGTAGTGCCTTTGAATGTTAAATACTTGGTGGGTGACCTCCCCCCCACAATACCCGACCGTTGAGTTATCTCTCGAGGTTTGTACCCATCGTTAATGTTAGCATGCAATATGTTTCTCTACCATAATTGTCATGCATCATGGAAAATTATTACCATAACTAATTTTAGTTCCCCGTGGGATCGTCACCTTATGCGAGCACTAACGACCTATCTCTCCACCGTCATATCCACCTGCATCCTGATATCTAGATGTCATGTCTAGTTGTGTTGTCCTTTGGTTTGTACTCAAGAATTTATAGCTTAATCTCCTCTGAATCTTTGAATTTCGTTCTCGGGTAGGACCTATCTCGTCTTGCTTTATTATGTCAACCTCTCTAATCCACCTACTTATTACTTCTATTGTGACTAATCTGTTTAAGTCATATTCTAATTGTGCACATGGTCTATCTACTACACACTCTCATTCCGCGCAATGTATGTCACTGCAACACATCCAACCCTGGTGGGTCATGATGTTTCTTCAGTCAAATTATGTTTATCAGCCCCATGCCATGACTTTTCGTCAAGTTTGGTTGATTTTACCTTGCCATCTAGACTAGTGTACAAACCTTATAATGATTCCAATTTCTACATGCACAACTTATCTAGTGCTTTGGAGTTTGCCAATAAAACAAGGTGCATGTAGAGAACTTTTTGGGCAGTGTTATTGGGTGTTTTGTTGCACCAGTTCCTTAATTCAGACTCCATCGTGGGATGCACTCTTACATAAATACAGTCCACCACCTGCATCCATTCCTATAGATCTACTTGGTGTGTCTCCCCCCAGTGCGCAGGTGTTACTGTGGCTATTTCCTCCATGGCTTGTACCCTTTGGGTTCCATGCAACAAATCTTTCATTTGTGCCAAAAATTTGTTTATCGGGCTTGTACCATCAAACCTCGATAGGTCGCACAACCCTTATCTAATCCAACACACCTCTTTGGTGATTCATGTGCATCTCTGAGTTGATATCTCATACAAATTATTCTTCCATCTTTCCGTAGTGTCCTCTAAATTTGTGTCATAGGAGTAAACACTTCTCTAGCTCAGTTCCCCATTAACTGCCATATTCACATCATCATCCTTGCACCTTGTAATGATGTATATGTTTTCTATGATGGAACTCTATGCATCTTCAATCACGTGATCATTATACCTATCGCCCCCATTTGGATCCAATGGCGCAATAACATGCAAGATGTCTGTCTCAAAGGACATTTTCCACTACTTTAGGTTTAGTACGTCATTGTTATCTAATGCCCAATCAATGTCAAGTAGAGCTAGATAAGGGAGTGAGTCATCCATGATCTCAACCACCTTGAAGTCTACGTTAGTCTTTGCCCCATCAATATTCACTTCCACTTGCTCCAACCTTCCAATCAGATAAATAATGTATTGGTTGGCAAGCCTGAGTTGAATCAGGGACCACACCAAGTTTAGTTTACCCATCAATTCTCATGACTTCTTCGGAAGTATGTTCACGTTAGATACCAAATCCAACATGATGTCATCCATCTCATAGCTTTCGAGCTCAACTGTCATCTTAAATTCTCTCCCCATGTGCTTACATCACACACATATCATTCTAGTAGTGGGGCAGAATCACATCATTTTTCTCCCCTTCTTCCATACATCTTGTTGGCATGTGGATTAGTTTCTTTACAGCTATAGGGTCACCCAACATTTTAAGGCAACAACACAATAAATCACTTACTTGGTTTTTTTTATTGAGTCTTGGTGTAAGTGTTGCACTATGTTTCCTATTGTGTCGTTCGTCGCAACTCTTTGCTCACACGTTCCTTTTCTAGTTCCTTTTGTGGTGCACATTTAACTTCTTCGCACCCTCGAGCCTCTTCCAACACCCTTTGCATTGTGCATTGAAATTCTTCATGTGTGTGAGATCCTTCCAATGCCCTCTGTGTTGTGCACTTCAATTCTTCGCATATGTTGTCCTCTTTCAGGTCTGTCTGTGCGTCGCACCTAAACTTTCTCTTTGTTCAAGGTCAACTCCCATATGAATTCCTCCTCAAATTACCACATGTACATCTACTTCTTCTTTAAACTCTTGACCTCCACACGACTCAACAATCACCATATTGCAGTGTCCCTTCTTCTCTTCCCACTTGGCCAACAACTCTAGGAAATTCTCCTTGACATGGTCGGTTATATGGAAACATCCACAGAGTGCACACAACTTGGTACATAATCATGACAAATAGCCTATTTCACCATAGTTAAAACAGGTAGGTGGTCTTCCCCGATCACCATCAAATCCTCTTCCTCTTCTTCTTCCATATCATCCAAGTTGGCCTCCTCGGTAGCCTCCTTTTTCAAAGCCTCCCTAGTCGAAGCCTCAGTGGTCTCCACCCTTCTATTCTTATTGGACTTGGAAAGCATCTACAGTGTGCTCTTGCATCATTTGCAATGACTGACAATTGTTCACATCATGTCCCGTGGATTTTGAAAACTCACAGAATGAGTGTGCATAGTCTTTTGTTACTTCTTCAATGATGGGAAATGGGAAGGTATATGACCCCATTTCTTGCAAATCTCACACCACTCAGTTTGTGGTTCGTTTAGAAATGGGTTCGGTGCATCCGTTACCGTATAAATTCTCAGCATAGAACACTCTTTTCTATGGTGACCTTCTGCGTGACACAAGGTACACCAAACATATTCGTATACCACCTTAGCCTTAGCCATATCTTGTAGTTGCATTGTGAGGTTTGCAAGTTGAGATTGTACATGAACAAGCTCTACCGACATCTTGTTGCCTCCTATCCTAGACTCTAATCGCATTGCAATTTCCACGACCTCCATTTGGGTCATCACTTTCTGTTGGGTGAGCATGACTCAAATGTGGGGAAGGAATCCTACAATAAATAATTCTCTATGTTGGACATCTTGGATCTGAAACGTCAGTCTGTCCAACAAAATCTTGAACCCTTGGTCATAATCTCACAGAATTTCTCCAGCTTGCTCATTGATCTCATTGATCTCAATTATACATCATGATTATGACTTAGGCTTCTGAAATTCCCTAAGTAGGTCTCTCTTTATCTTCCTTAAGGACCTTGCTTGTCCCACCGACGTGGTAGTCTTGTACTTCATGTTCCATGTTAAAGATTTGTCTCTGAATGTGGTATCTAGCTACTTAGTCTAGGATGCCTCATTTGTGACTCTCTTCACAGACCATATTGCTTCACACGTGAACCAGTGTTGTTCTGCATCGTCTCTTCCCGTCCCATGAAATGTGACGGGAAGAGACGATGCAGAACAACACTGGTTNTTAGTCTAGGATGCCTCATTTGTGACTCTCTTCACAGACCATATTGCTTCACACGTGAACCAGTGTTGTTCTGCATCGTCTCTTCCCGTCCCATGAAATGTGAGAAGCTCGAGGGTTGAATCTTGGTTCGTTATACTTGATCTAGAACTTTGTATTCTCTATAGATTACTACTTGTTGTTGATATTGACATTCTTTCTTGTGAAGAATTGTTGACTTCAGCTTCTCCACTTGTATCTTCTCCTTCCCTTTCTTCTAATCTCCCTTCTTCTACTTCTCTCACCTCTACACTTTCTTCGATTCTTTCTTCTTGATTACAAATGCACAAGGGGGTGGTTGAAAGAGGGGGTTCATCCATACTCTCTCATATTCTTTGGTGAGGGATCCAAAAGAGCTCCCTATCTCTAGCCACACAAGCATGCTCATAATCGCCAAAGCCTATCCTCCTTATCAGAGGGCTCCATTGTTGTCATCTGCTACATCGACACTATTGCTTTGCACCCCATATTCCTATGATGTGACTACCTGACTTACTAGCCAGGAGATCTAGCTTTGTTTTCTTCTATCATACTCCCAATATTTTTGGTATCCTCTCTTCTTACCTCATCTATAGGGTTGCATCTCTTCAATGTCTTTTCTTCTACGCTTCTCTTTGACATAGATATTTCTTTCGCACAACCTTCTGGTGCAGTTTTTTTTTCTCTTAATCTTGGATCTTACTACTCGTTCATCACCCCTTGATTTATTTTCTTTGCTTCTCTACTCAACTCGTCTCCTTGGATCAACTCTTCTTACATATCTCTCGAATATTTTCTCCCCTACTCTTTCAGATCTATTATTTTCTCACCTCATCTCATTTTCTTCAGGATCCCTTTTGTTGGATCGACTCTTTCATTCATCTTTTCTTCTTCCCCTTTGTTTTCATCCCCCCCACAGGGGGGTTTACTCAACCATCCTATCAGGTTAGATGTGCATTGACCCCTTTTCCATGAACAACATCTTTATCCATAGAGGGATTTCTACCAACAATCTCCTTTTGGGGCCGACTACAAATTTTATTTCAACAATGTTGAGGTATTAGTTGCACTCAATCGCAAACTCAACGATGTAACCTTCTTTCACCTACTCAAAGTATAACTCAATAGATATGGCCCACTTATTATCCATATATTTTAGCGTATTGATCACAACCTGGTCCCAAACCAATGATTCTTGGGCTTCCCATACATAGTTAATCTATGTCTATCTCTTTATCCACTCATGCAATAAGCAAGGAAACTCAACAAAGAAAATTTCATGTAAATATGTATAGATGTACCTTTGTTTCGAGTATTTGAGGTTTATCTAGAGGTTCTTGGTCTCTCATCGCGCGAACTCCTCCTCCTTCTCAGAGATCTCTTGTATCTCCTTCTTGGAGGTTTCCACCTCATTTCTTTCCTTCAACATGTAGTACAAAACCTTCAGGTCCTAGCAACGAAACCAATTATTGGCTTGGGTGTGGGGTTCAAACACAGGTTTTGATAAGCTTGAACAACAAATACCCCATAGGCGTCGAAATATTCAATCTTCAAACACTGAAGAAGATCTCACCTGAGACGCCATGAGAATCACAAAGACCATAGGTTTTGTGCAAGGTGTGAAGGAATAGAAAATACATGAAACATTCGTCATATAGCCATGCATTCATTCATAACTACTACAAGATACTATGAAAAGTAAGACAAAACAAACATACATTCAGAACATGACTCATCAAATGCTGAGATAAATGTGATTTGGAATTTACTCATTAAACTCAAGGCATTCAAATACATTTCCATACACAGAGGTTGAATCCTTCTCAATATGCATTCAAAACAAAATAGAGACAAGCCATTCTCTCAAATATCCTTTCTCTCCCCTAGTCCTATACATAATATCTATGACCATAGGAATTATCACAAAATTGAACTGCAACTCTAACTTTGCTACAGGTCACATACAATCATCTACTGAAAGAATCACTCTTAGTGAACAAAAACCCAACCCTAACATATTTACATGCATACCCCATATCTCCCATAGAGCGTGGAAATCATAACAACCTTTTCAGCTCACCCACAACCTCGACCATGATCCGTCGGGTTCTTACAAAAATGGTGACAATCATTGAAGATATTTTAGGATCTGACCTACATGCGGTCTCTTTCATCCATTGTGTGTAGTAAAAAAATGGGTTGGTGTGTGCAGTAGATCCTTGGATGGCACAGACATTGAACTTGGCGTTGTGTGATGCATCTTCTTGGATGTGCATGCAGTCTCTGCAAAACCTGAATGTGTCAACATGGGT
>JASDQU010949020.1:9159-32592 GCA_032191745.1 Picea mariana | reverse complement strand
TCATCTCCCAGGGTTAGGTTTTTGGATGTCTAGGACTTTTGGCATTCCTGTTTATTGTAAAAAGGCCTCTAGAGTCTCATTGTAATCATCTTCTTGCGAATGCGAGTAGCTGTCACATCTCTTCTCAGAGATAAGCTGCCACCATTCTAGTGAGTCTTTCACTTTGTATTTTTACAGTCTTTGTACATTTCTTTCATTAATAGAAACCGTGTATTACTGTATCTCTGTGTTTATGGTTGCATCTTTGATATATTACTGGATATACACGATATCTCTGTGCATTTCTTTATTATATCTCCGCTCTCATTTCGTGCCGAAAATAATCCGGATCAATGTGTTTATTTTCCTTCGAAAACTATTCTCATTCAACTTCCCAATGAACTCATAATGCCCTTTCATCTTCCACTTCAGATTCTTCCTCTTCCACTTCAGATTCTTCCTCTTCTCATGCAGCGTGACCTTCCATCTTCCACAAAACAATGCGCTCATCTTCAACACATCCTCTCCTTCTATAACGGTTCACCTTCTCTTGAGTTGCCTTCATGAAAAAATTGGCCAATGTCCATGTTTCCTCCCATGCACTTGTCCTTTGTATATATATGTGTGTGTGTGTGTGTGTGTGATCCAGGAGGCTCCCCAGGCTCAGAAAATGCTCAAAAATAAAATTTCTCAGAATTGGATGAAACCAATTCCATCGCGACCGGCTCGTCGCGTTGATTCCAGCTATATATTCATTTCCTCAAAACAGACTCCGGATGTGAAAAATATCGCACGATAACCAAATTCTTCTATGGCAAAAGTCAATGGTCAACTGGCAAATGAATAAGTGCCACATGGCCCAGACATGGGCAGCCACGTGGCACTTCATTACTGGTTGGCATGTAAAAAGTATTTGGGGGTCCATGGGATTCGAACCTCTGACCCATGGCTAGCTCCAAGTCTTTGGAAAAGTTCAATTACCAACTTGCCAAAAGTCAAATTTATGAAAAAAACCCACTTTCCTATAGTTTTGGGGTCAAATATCCAAAGGAGGGCACAAGGGGGCTAGGGCTAAGCCCCAGCACGTGGTTTCATTATAGGAGTGCGTCCAAGGGCTAATTCTGGCGCACCCAAGGGCAGATTAGCCCAGATCCCATGGAAGGTGCCCCAAAACCAGGAGCTAATAGTTAAGGGGGCTGGCGCATAGCACTTGGAGCGTCGACACTTAGCCATGTGGCCCCATGTGACTGGTAAAGGGGGCGTGTGCCCTGTCTTGGGGGGTTACTGTGTATTTTTTAGAAAAAAAGGGTTTTTAACTATACATAAGTGATTTTTGACTGATATTATGCCCAGAAAATGGATTTTTTGAGGATTTTAGGCCATTTGAAGGGGGATTTGATCCCAGAAAGAGGTTATATCTTGAGGGAAGTTGGGATTCCTCATCTGAGCCTTGAAAACTATAAGAACCAGTCTTTTTGAAGCTTGTAAGAGACTTTTTGATGCAGGATTTTGAAGGAGCAGTTTGTAAATTTTGGCCTTTTCTTATGTTTTGAGAGGCGTTTTTCTCATGTTGTTGAGAGGATTTTGATGGTGCATGCATGAATCTGAGCAAGGAGGTCTTGCACAGAAGACATGAAGCATGTAATGTAACAACAAAGAGCATTGTAAGATAACTTTGAGCATTTTAAAGAGCAATAAAGAGGTCCTCCACTTGGAAGCGGGCCCGGAGACGTAGCCAACGATTGGTGAACTCTATTATCAACCTCCTGTCTCTATTTATCTTTATGTTTTGTTCTATTATTCTCTTCATTCGCATCATGAATATTAATGGTTGATCTGTTTATACATTAATAAGCATCAAGTAAAAGTCACATTTGATATTCCGCAAACAAAATAACAAGTTTATGTATTTCACATTCTTAACGATCCGATGCAAAAAGTACATTAAACTAACTTGCAAGTTATCAGTAATACCTTCGTTTTTGGATCAAGTTTAAGGTATCAGAGCATTTGGTTGTGAAGGTTTGATAGGAATTGCAAGCATTGGATGCTCACAAGAGAAAAACTCAAGCGAGGAGAAGGCCAACTTGAGGCTCTTAACACGGAGATTCAAAGGCGACCGCATAAG
The DNA here is from genome assembly GCA_032191745.1 of Picea mariana. NCBI lineage: Eukaryota > Viridiplantae > Streptophyta > Pinopsida > Pinales > Pinaceae > Picea > Picea mariana. The sequence goes on along the minus strand of JASDQU010949020.1, from coordinate 30,485 downwards.
CAAGAGATGTCTTCGCCACAGAAATTGGGTCCCTACAAAACTGAAGATGATTTCTTCGAGGCCTTTAAATTGATGCAAGCCATGGTAGAGGAGCTTTATCATGAAAGAGGGCAATGAAGGCTTCAAGGCAATGAAGAAGGTGAACCTTCGGTAAGAGCAGAAGGAGGAGTTGGAGGTGGTGGACCTTTGGAACCTTCTTCTCCTTCATCCTCATCATCTAATAATGAAGCAAGTGTACATTCCTCCAAGGATAAGCAAAAAACTCATCATTCTTCTTATATGTCGTTATTAAAGTTAGATGTAAAGTTTCAATTACCCACTTATGATGGTGAATTAGATGCAGAAAAGCTAGATAATTGGGTGAGACAATTAGAGGTCTATTGCAGGATACAAAAGATTGTTGATGATGAAACTAAGATCCAACTAGCAAGTCTCAAATTGGGAGGCATAGTTCTCATATGGTAGGAAAGCAGAACTAGAGATGATTTTAAGAAAAGTGGTAAAACAATCTCTTCCTGGAATGATTTTGTTATTGCATTAAAACAACAGTTTTACCCTTTAGCTTACATGCAACAAGAAATGATGAATTGGCAATGTTTAAGGCAATAAAAAGGTCAAAGTGTACAAAAATATACTCAGATATTTCGTAAGAAAGCGTTAAATTTGGGTATTCCATTATATACACAAGATACACTCCTAAAATATATCGGTGGTTTACATTCTTATCTTAAGCACACTATTCTTATGCTAAATCCTTCTAACTTTGATGAAGTATGTGTAAAAGCTATTCACATTGAATCAAGTAAAGGGAATGTTGGTGATAGTGTTTCTACAGATACTTGGCAAAGGAAGGATGCAGGGAAAAGGAAAGAGAAGAAGACAGCCACAACAAGAAAGGAGAAGCCTACTTGCAAGCATTGCAAGAAAGTAGGCCATGATGAAGATCGTTGTTGGGTCTTACATCCTGCCCTGAAGCCAAAGAAGTTTTCCAACCACGAAAGGAAGAATACCACAGCTACGACAATTCAAGTGGATCTTGGATCAGATTTTGGTGATGAGACACATGTTGTAGCTATGGGAATCCGAGGTATAAATTTTGTTGCAAGTTCTAGCTCTTCTAGATCAGTTGATGAAAAAGATGAGTGTAAAAGGAATGAACTTTTCCACATAAGGGTTATAACACATAATGTCAAAGTTGATACTCTTGTAAACAGTGGATCACAAGCCAATCTAATCAGTGAAGATGTTGTGAATAACTTGGGACTTGAAACTAAATCACATCCTAAACCATATCCATTGGGATGGATATGCGGTGATAACAATTTACAAGTAACCAAGCAATGTAAAATCAAGTTTGCAATCACTTCTAGTTATGTTGATGAAGTAGAGCTTGATATAGTGCCACTAGACATATGAGGAATTGTATTGGGAAGCCCATACCTTTATGATAGGAAAGCCATATTCTACAGGGAGGAAAATAAATATTTCTTCAAGAAAGATGGGAAGGAGTACATTGTTCGTGCTCATCGCATGAAAACTGACAGGTCCTTTGCAGCTACAGGGCAGTTACAAAGAATGGTAAATGCAAGCAAAAGTTTAACACTTATGTCTGTAACAAAACATGAAGCTTGTGATGCTAAACATGAGATGGTTCAGTATGTTTCTAACAGTCATGAAGTGTCACCAGGGTTACAGCATGAGGTTCGGCTGCATAATTTGATTACTATTCCTGTTCAAAAGGGGAAGCATGTTTTGTCATTTTCATTTGCATACTCAGTATTGTTGATTAGTTTGTCGCTGTTCAGTGGTGTATGGCTGCAAAGTGAGACAAAGAATATAGATGATTGTGCGATAAATGAAATGATTACTTTATTTATTTATTTATTTATTTTTTATTTTTTTTATACCTGGAGAAATCAACAACTAGTTGGGCACGTGCTCGCGTTACACGTGGCCGTGTTATCCAACTGCTACCACTATAACCTTCAGGTGTGCCCATGAGGCCCCATACGCGGCACACATTGTAAGTCGGGGGGAGTTGAACTCGAAACCTCATGGAACTTCATTTTCACGGCACTTGCCAATTGAGCTGCCCCCCCGGGGGCAAATGAAATGATTACTTTGATAAACAATGCTATCTCAATTTTCATGTTTGTTGTGATTAGTCAGGTGATCATTATCCCAACAGAGAGGATGGATGATATAGGACAAAGTGGGGAGGCAGTACCCTCACTTCTTACCTAAGTAAAAGCAAACTTTTGGTGGTCCAAAAGCTTCCAAAGTGGGGAGGAATGATCCAGGAGGCTCCCCAAGCTCAGAAAATGCTCAAAAATCAAAATTCTCAGAATTGGATGAAACCAATTCCATCGCGACCGTCTCGTCGCGTTGATTTCGTCCATATATTCATTTCCTCAAAACAGACTCCGGATGTGAAAAAATCGCACGACAATCAGATTCTTCTATGGCAAAAGTCAATGGTCAACTAGCAAATGAATAAGTGCCACATGGCCCAGACATGGGCAGCTACGTGGCACTTCATTACTGGTTGGCATGTAAAAAGTATTTGGGGATCCATGGGATTCAAACCTCTGACCCATGGCTAGCTCCAAGTCTTTGGAAAAGTTCAATTACCAACTTGCCAAAAGTCAAATTTATGAAAAAAAACCCACTTTCCTATAGTTTTGGGGTCAAATATCCAAAGGAGGGCGCAAGGGGGCTAGGGCTAAGCCCCAACACGTGGTTTCATTACAGGAGCGCATCCAAGGGCTAATTCTGGGCGCACCCAAGGGCAGATTAGCCCAGATCCCATGGAAGGTGCCCCAAAACCAGGAGCTAACAGTTAAGGGGGCTGGCACATAGCACTTGGAGTGCTGGCACTTGGCCATGTGGCCCCATGTGACCTGGTAAAGGGGGTGCTCGCCCTATCTTGGGGGCTTACTGTGTATTTTTTAGAGAAAAAGGGTTTTTAACTATACATAAGTGATTTTTGACTGATATTATGCCCAGAAAATGGATTTTTTGAGGATTTTAAGCCATTTGAAGGGGGATTTGATCCCAGAAAGAGACCAGATCTTGAGGGAAGTTGGGATTCCTCATATGAGCCTTGAAAACTATAAGAACCAGGCTTTTTGAAGCTTGTAAGAGACTTTTTGATGTAGGGTTTTGAAGGAGCAGTTTGTAAATTTTGGCCTTTTCTCATGTTTTGAGAGGCGTTTTTCTCATGTTGTTGAGAGGATTTTGATGGTGCATGCATGAATCTGAGCAAGGAGGTCTTGCACAGAAGACATGAAGCATGTAATGTAACAACAAAGAGCATTGTAAGAGAACTTTGAGCATTTTAAAGAGCAATAAAGAGGTCCTCCACTTGGAAGCGGGCCCAAAGACGTAGCCAATGATTGGTGAACTCCGTTATCAACCTCTTGTCTCTATTTCTCTTTCTGTTTTGCTGTTCTATTATCTTCATTTGCAGCATGAATATTAATGGCTGATCTCTTTATACATTAATAAGCATCAAGTAAAAGTCACATTTGATATTCCGTAAACAAGATAACAAGTTTATGTATTTCGCATTCTTAACGATCCGATGCAAAAAGTATATTAAACTAACTTGCAAGTTATCAGTAATACCTTCATTTTTGGATCAGTGTACACATTGGAAAAACACTTTATAGGATGGAAGAATGTGAAGTTGAAAATTCAAGTATTTGGTATTTAGGAACTAGGTACCTTGGTGCTCTATGCAAAAGGGATTGATTAAATTTCATGAATGTATTTAATTTCTCCATTGAAATGCCCATAATACCATATACAAAAAATAGAGATAGAGGGGTGTTTTATTGCTCCATTGGAATGCCTATATATATATATATTGGAAAAACACTTTATGGGATGGAAGAATGTGAAGTTGAAAATTCAAGTATTTGGGATTTAGGAACTAGGTGCGTTGGTGCTCTATGCAAAGGGATTGATTAAATTTCATGAGTGTATTTAATTGCTCCATTGAAATACCAATGATACCATATACAAAAATTAGAGGGTTGTTTTATTGCTCCATTGGAATGCCCATAATGTCATATACAAAAAAAAATAGAGGGAGAAAAGTTTGTTTGATGTAGAAGTGAAGAGTTTGTGTATTACAAAGTTCAAATGAAAGAAAATAAATTTCCAAGTAATTTTCTATGATGGGCTTGATTAATTTTGAGAAATCAAATTTTATTTTACATACTTTTTTTAGGTAAAATTATTTGAAATGGTAAATGTCACATAATTAAACTTTAAACAATGATAAATCCAAGTTCTATTAGCAAATTAAATTTATTAACAAGATAGTATTGAAACAATGTACAACTCACAACTTTCTAGAGTTTGGATAATGTAAGGTGAATCTAATCTTTTGGAATTTGGCTAGACCAAAGTATGTTGTTTTTAGGTTATGCTTATTACTAAGTTAAACATCACTTTCTTTAATATTTATGGATTTGTGAAGATAGGCCAACAATGAACCCAAAACAAGAAAAACTTGAAATTGACAGGCTATTAATTTATGTGAATGTAAATTGAAGGATAGTAAAAATATTGAAATGTCGTGAATCTTTTATTTAACAGGAAAGGGTGAACATCAAATTTCAGAACTAATGTAGTTTGATAGAAAACGAGCACTCTCTTTTTCTTAGGGAATCTAAGAAACAACCAATAAGGAATCTAAAGCATTTATAGCCTTCCAAAGAATAAAACTTATTAGAAACATAATTCACAACCCATCTTCATTCTCAGAGATTCTCATCTCACCCTCTTAACCCTAAGAAATGGGATCCAATCATCCTCCTCTCGTATCAATCAAACTCTACAAAGAATAGCCCACTTCTCCAAATATTCAACAAAGTTAACATTTTCCATGTCAAGTGACATCAAAATAGGGAAGTAGATGCAATTGGTAGGGGAGACCCTAGGAGTAGGCAAGATTATCTTGAGACACATGAAAGGTACATCATCATCTACTATCCATATCCCGTGACTTGTTTGAGCCAAGCAATTAACACTCAATTGATTGAAAAGTGAATGTGAAATTGTTCAAGGTTGGCAAAGGGGTTCCATCTCCCTCTTGGAAATCATGCTTTTATCTCCTCATTCTTCACACCAAAGGACACCACATTTCCTTCTCACTAGTGTGGCTTCCTCTCCTTCCACACCTCCACCCTCATCTCCTCCCTCATTTCCACCCAACCGCTCAACTCCCACACCATAATCTCTACTTCCCTTGGTCTTTGTGATACTCTTCCTTCATCCCTTCGACACTCCTTCCCTAGACCTATTGTTTCCACCATGGAAGCAACTCAATGTCATTGGCTTCCTCTCCTTCCACACCTCCACCCTCATTTCCACCCAACCGCTCAACTCCCACACCATAATCTCTACTTCCCTTGGTCTTTGTGATACCCTTCCTTCATCCCTTCGACCCTCCTTCCCTATACCTATTGTTGCCACCATGTAAGCAACTCAATGTCATTGTTGTTATCTGTGTTATACAAGGAGGTTCAGGCTCTAAAACATTCCCTTTTCGACCTCAATAGGGATCTTACAGACACTCAAAGAGATGTCCATTATTCCACCCTCCAATCCACTTGATGGTAGTCACAGTTAGAAACTCAATTGGGAGAAATGGATGTGAAAGGGGGGGCTTGCACGTTGGAGATGGATGGCTAGCTTCAAGCAATAGAGCATAGTGAAAAGGGAAAGTTGGTTATCTTAGAGTATCTCAATCAAAAGAATTTGGAACTAGAAGCCTATGTTGCAGCACTAACAAACCTTAGTCATGCAAATTACCTAATTTATGAGTGTTATCAAATGATAAAAAGAATTTCACGAAACCTCCTTCCAAAGAAAAACCATTAATAAATCTTGACAATGAAATTGAAGTGGAATCAATGACCAACACTTCTATGAGGTTTTAAGTTTTAAATGCTAATATGTTTTATTGTTTTGTATTTTAATAAAACAAACTATTAGAAAATGTCCCTTACCCCCTTCCCCAATAAAATAAAGTAAGAATACTATTCTTAACTAAATTTCTAATAAAGTGGAATATTTCCTGTGTAATAATTCCCCATTTTATTAACCATTTTGAAACTTAGTTAGTTAGGTGAAACTTAGTTTTCCATCCAATGAATCACAACTAAGTCTTAGAATATCTTACATCAACCATTTCGGGACTTAGTTTTCCTTACAATGAATCAACTAAGAACATCTCAAATCGATATTTCTTAAGTTTCTTAAAGCATAAGAGTTGGACAAATTTCATATACATTGTTATTTTAAAATAAATAATACTCAAGAATATTAAGAAAATAAATCTACCTATTTAATTGTCAAAAATATTACAAAGGGTCGATGTACTCATTTACATGCCAATTTTTTTTAAAGTCAATGTACCTTTCATATACCAAAAATATTACAAAAGGTGGATGTACATATTTATCTACCAAAAATATATTTTAAACTTGTGTAGTATGGTGTCGATTTCCATACACCGAATCAACTAAGCATTGGACAAGCAATTGTTCTAGTGTAAATACATGTTATAAAAATATTTATGATATAAAAAATAATAATTATAAATATGAGATTTAATATATAAAAAGATTTATCATATAAAAAATAATAAGTATAAATATGAGATTTAATATTTGTTTAATTTTAAATTTCACATGTTGTTGAGTGTAATTTTATGGTTTACAAGATGAGACATGATATCGAAGAAAGTTTTTGAAACAAGTGTTGCATGGCAGTAGAGTCCTTGCCAGGTTGGGATGGGAGTAAATGTGAGGTAGTAGAGACACGTGGGTAGAATGTTGAAGTAGATGTGGTTTGCATGTAGAACATAGTAAAGTAAATATATAGTTTTATACATATGAAATATGTACTTTTATACATATGAAATATGTACTTGTATAAAGTATATATTTAGATTTATACATAAGAAATTTGTACTTTTATAAAGTATGGGGACGAGATTTTATAGAGCATGCATGGAGCCTTCATTGCATACTTAGCGAGTTTTTGGATCGCGGGTTCTCGGGGTGGCGGGTTCAAAGTTGGGCCTCTTATGTTCTGTGGCCTACAAATAGGACCGACAGTTCCGCGATATACAAAATGTCAGGCGGAGTGGTGGACTATAGAAATTTATCATAAATTAATAATGTCAGTTATACAATAGAATAGTAATAAGGTCTGTTACATAGGTTCGTGGAGAAAAACACTAAAAAATTAGCATTGTCGAACTATTTTGCTTTAAAACTAAGGCTTTTCTTGGACAAAAAAGATATAGCATTGTCGAATTGGTTTTCTTTGCACATGTTTTACAGAGCATGGACAGAGCGGTCATTCCATACTTAGCCAGTTTTTGGATCGCGGGTTCTCGGGTTGTCGGTTTCAAAAATGGGCCTCTATTGTTTCGTGCCCTATACAAATTGACAAGTGGGCTTGCGAACTATACAAACTTATTATAAAATAAATAATGTATGTTACATATCTCTAGAAATGACATGAACATTTAAAACATCAACGTTGTTGAATACCAAAAAATTAGCATACAATAGGAATTTTGCACCCAACAATTCCGTCATATACATGAGACAGTAATTTATAGAAGATTATAACATTGTACGAAGATTTATACTAATTTGTATAATGCTATAAAACTTCATACATTTTGTACTGAACAATTACGTAGTTGCGGGTTGGCGGAGTTCCGGGTTCACACTTTTCATGTCCAGTGTGTTACGTGATATACATTTTGCATGAAAGACTTCGGTCATATACATTTTGCAGCGAACAATTCCGTAATATACATGATAGAGAGCAATTTATAGAATATTATGACGTTGTATGGAGATTTAAAGTAATTTATATAATGCTATAACATGTCTTAGTTAATGAATAGTATAAGCTATTTTTAAAATTTTATTCAATATTTCTTTTTTATAAAATTGTATAAAAGTCTGTCAAAATGAAGGAGTACAGAGAATTTCCATGGTTTCAAGCTGTAAATACTGAGTTGCCCTGAGGGAAAACCAGCCCAGCCATGCAAACCGCTTCATAACTTAAGTGTAGATTGTCACTGATACAAAAAGAGTTCAAAATTCTGGCCCGTAAGGGTGGGCGCTAGAACCGTAGAAAGTGTATATAGCCTAATTATAATAACCATGGACAAAATGCATGAAAGGTCGGCATGCACATGACAAAACAACAGAAAAAAACAAATAACCGGTATGGGTTGTAGTGCGGCGACGCGACCATGCAAAAGGCGCAAAATGTTGTGTCCCTGGGTGGAGGCGACTCCTCCTGGAGTGGTGTGCGGTCCAGTTGCATAGCGTTCTCCGTCTCTAATGGCAGGTGCTCTTCCTTCTGGATGTGCTCCGGGCGTGATGGAAGCCTCTGGTCCTCGCAGTTTGCGTTTGCGTGGCCCAAATTTTCTAGTGGCAAGACTGGTGCCGAGGTTGCTGTTGCTTGGGCTGTTGCTGATTGGGCTGCCTCTGGTGTGGGGAGATGAGCACCTTGTAACGTGGAGAACAACTGCAGGAGTCGAGAGGCTTTGCCATCCAGGTTCTATAGGCGGAATCGGAGGTCATCCATGTCCTGACGTAGGTCGAATACCAGGCTCTGCACCAGTACAAGGCATGTTTGCCACTCGCATTCTGGGTCAGCATTGGAACCTGCTTGAGATTGGGGTTGCCATCGCTAATTTTGACTGGCTTGAGACCATCCATTTGAAATTGGGTGCCGTGAAGCTGGTCCTGAAGCGACTAGGTGGCCGGAGAGTTGGGAGGAGCCAAAGGGCCTGGGTGTGAAACAAATGCAGAATTGGCTAAAGGTCTTGCGTTGTTGTTCAGTGGGGACCCTAAGCAGTCCAAATCCTCCATTCTATTGGCAAGGGACGCAGGAAGGGGCGGGAGAGATGCAGGAATTTGAGTGGACCGCGTCAGGGAGGAGGACGAGGTGGCCGAAGAGGAGTAGGATAACAAGGAGGGAGCAGGCGGGGGACGCAGGACCAGGCGGGGTCGGTTTAGCTGGTAGGTTGGTCGGCCTTTGGACTTCCTTCGTAGCCGGGGCATCTCCGGGACAATGGGAGAACGAAAATGCGGCAGGAACAGAGTAGGGCAGGAAAAATGCAGAGCAGGGAAAGGCTGGGTAGGAAGCCGAGCTCTGAGAAGAAAAAGCAGGAAAGAATGAGCCATTTGGACCCGCTGGAGCAATTGAAATAGGTCGAGCAGCTGGTGAGGTTCCATAAATGGCCACACATGCAGAGTAAAGGCGCAACGAAGGTGCTAGTCCGTCGAAAGGATGTGAAGGCAGAGCAAGGTGCACTGAGAGTAATGGCGCCATGCCTCGAGCGAGCTGAACTTCTTGAACTGATTAGGCAGTTGGGAGTGAGTGGCACGCGATCGTCACATCGTCGACGCCACAGAGTATTGCTCATGGCTGCTCTGCTCGACGCGTGTGCTGTACTAGCAACCCATCCGCAGGAAAGGGAATAAATGCGAAGGAGTACAGACATGTGGGCAGGACTATTGTTTAGATATGCTTTGCATACGGCCATGGAAAAAATACATAGAAATAGTAATAATGGGCTGGTGCGCTGAAATTCGGGCTTTGTTGTTCTGTGGCCTACAAATTGCACCCAGAGTTCCGCGACATACAATTTGACAATTGGAGTTGTGGACTATTTGATATTTAAGGGCGTACGTATGTTACAAAGAAGAGCTGCTAGATACCAAATATGTAATTTGATTAAGTAGATATATAGACCATTGTGACTGTCGGGCTAGCAGGCTGAAAATTGTGCTGCCATAGGTTCGTGGACAAAAGCATAAAAAGACTACCAACACCGAATTAGTTTTCTTTAAAACAAAGGCACGGGAGCTTCATTCCGGGTTGTCGGGGTGGTGGGTTGAAAATTGGGCTACTGTTGTTCCGTGGCCTACAAATAGCACTGAGAGTTCCGTGAAATACAAATTGAGAAGCGGTTTTGCGGACTATTTGAATTTTTGGATCGCAGGTTCTCGGGCTGTCGGGCTGAAAATTGGTTTTATGTTGTTCTGTGGCCTACAAATAGCACTAAGAGTTCCGCGATATACAAATTGACAAGTGGTCTTACGGATTATTTGAAATTTTGGATTGCGGATTCTCGGGCTAGGGGGCTGAAAATTGGCCTTTTGTTGTTCCGTGGCCTACAAAAATCAAATATGGAATTTGATGAAGTAGATATATAGAGCATGCACGAAAGCTTCATTCCGGGTTGTCGGGATTGCGGGCTGAAAATTGGGCTTTTGTTGTTTCGTGGCCTACAAATACCACCAAGAGTTCCGCGATATACAAATTGACATGCTAATTTGAGGACTAGAATTTTTGAATGGTGGGTTCTCGGTCTGGCGGGCTGAAAATTGGTCTTCTATTATTTCGTGGCCTACAAATAGTTCGTAGAGTTCCGCGATATACAAATTGACAAACGGACTTGTGAACTATTTGAAAATGAAGGCGCTCGTGTCGAACAAGTTTAGTATTCCTGAATTAGTTTTCCTTTTTACATATGTTGCTGGAGTAAAAAATAAATAAATAGTACTGACGTCTGTTACATAGGCCGGTGGAGAAAAGTATGAAACAAATATGATTCCCGAATTAGTTTTTTTTTTAAAAGCGGCTTCTCGACTTAGGCATTTTTTGGATCGCGGGTTCTCGGGATGGGGACCTGAAAAACACGCTTCTGTTCTTCCGTGCCCTACAAATAGCACCATCAGTTCCGCGATATACAAATTGAGAATCGCACTTGCGGAGTATTTGAAATTTAAGGAGCCTGTGTCCCAAAAATTCAGCATTCGCGAATTAGTTTTCTTTACATAGGTTTTACATACGCTGGTGGAAAAGAGGGAAAAAACTATAGTACCATTGTCTCTTACATAGGGCCGTGGGCAGAAGAACGAAATAAATAGCATTCCCGAATTAGTTTTCTTTAAAATAGGGGCTCCTCGACACAAGAAATTGAAATTTATGAAATTATAGGTTCCTGCAGACCATAAACTATACATAGCAAATATGTAATTTTTTAAAGCAAATATTTACTTTTATAGATATGAAATATGTACTTTCATAAAGTATGGGGATGAGATTTTATAGAACAATGATAGAGCCCTCATTCCATGTCCTACAAAGAGCAGGCAAAGATAGGCAGTGTACAAATTGAGAAGCGGGCTTGCGGGCTATTTTAATTTTAAGGGCCTTTGTGACAAACATTGTGCAGGACATGTTGCAAAGATGCAAGAAATGACAATAGTGAACACAATTTTACGACATTTATATAAAAAAATAATAAAACGTGTTACATATTGCTGAAAATTTAAAGAAATATATATCTATATATATATAAGTGAAATCTGATATCTGAAATTTGAGTAAGTGATTTATGTCATAGTCCATTCTAAAAATGAAAAATCTAGGAACACATAAAATTAGGAGGAAAACTAACCTTCCCGAATTAGAGCATAGACGGAACCCTCATTCCATACTTAGCCAGTTTTTGGATCACAGGTTCTCGGGTTGGGGACCTGAAAAGCGGGTTTCTGTTGTTCCATGACCTTCAAATAGCACCGAGAGTTCCGTGATGTACAAATTGATAATGGGACCTGTAGACTATTTGAATTTCAAGGGGCTTGTGTCCCAAAAATTTAACAGTCGGGAATTACTTTTCTTTACATAGGTTTTACACACGGTGGTGGGAAAATGTACAAAAAATATAGTACCAATGTTTGTTACACAGGGTGGTGGACAAGAGGACCAAATAAATAGCATTCTCGAATTAGTTTTCTTTAAAACAAAGGCTCATGGATACAAGAAATTGGAATGTATCAAACTATAGGTTCCTAGAGAGCATAAATTGTAAATAGCAAAAACGTAATTTTTTAAATTAGATATTTACTTTTATACATAAGAAATATGTGATTTTATAGAGCATGTACGGAACCCTCATTCTATATAGTGTGATGGAGCCCAGATTACATACTTAGGCAGTTTTTGGAGCGCGGGTTGTCGAGCTGGGGGGCTGAAAATTGGAAAAAAATGAAACGTGTTACATATTCCTGGAAATTTAAAGAAACATATATATGTGTGAAATATGATATGTCGAATTTGAGTGAGTGATTTATGTCATACTTTATTTTAAAAAAGAAAAAAAGAGAATAGAGATAAAATAAACAGAATGACTTCACATTCAGCATAGCTGAAGATAAAAAATCCAGGAAGACATAAATATATAAGGAGACAAAAGAATAGTTTAATTTGGAATATATGAAAAAAAAATAGTTTGTTACATATCGCTGGAAATGTAAATGCATTTGTCATATAGACTGGGATTGGGGCTCCCGCGGACCATAACATAAATATGTACAAGAAATAGGAGTGTGGAAAGAAGTTGGACACACTAGAATGTAATACATGAAAAGTAGAAATGCGAAGACCAGTTTTTGTCTATAGATTTCTACTCATAAAAGGAATAACTAGATTGATAAAGAAAGGACTATCACTATACACTTACATGGATGGTACATATAAGTAATTTTTGTGTTTGGTTGGTCATGCCTTTCCCTCCTGGTTTTTGTGGGCAGCCCGCTTCAATAACTGGATTGATACACAAAGGATTTATGCATTTGCCTATTGGATTTCGTGGCTGATCCACTTCAAGTTCTCTTCAATATAACTTCTCAAGGGGGCGACGTTGATGTCCTTGCGGATTCGAATGTTGAAAACTTCATTTTCTAATTCGCTTAGATCAATTGAAAGTTTACACAGACCTTCATCAATGTCTCCATTCTGTAGCGAATACCCGACTAGCCAGCTGTCCACCTCTTCTTCATCATATTCAACATTTCTGTAAAAAAATTCTAAAGACAAGGCCTTCAAATTATCAACTTGTTGATCAAAATCTTGCATGGTTAACGTCAATGAGTTGAGGATTAAGTTGGGGTCCTGGAAGCCGTTTTTCTTTCCTACTAAGTCTATTTTGGTGAGCTTTGTGAATAATGTTTCTTTCTTTGATATTGCTTGCTCACACGATTGCACAATTAGGTACATGTTCTTCACTTTCTGCTTCCAGCATGCTTCTAATTGAGTGAGCCTTTTTTTGGACGGGAAATCATGTTGTGTTCTTCTCGTCTCTAGCATGTTGTTGACATGAAAGGCGAAAGGGATGACTAAGTGCACATAGAAAGTTTCTTCATTCTTTAAATCTGTCTGCATAAGTAGGAGCAAGTTATGTGCCCTGCTCCCCACGGAATCCATATTTTGTGATGTTTCCCAGGCCTTGGCAATCAGTTCTGTTCTTTTGTTGATATTTTTCTCGACATATCGTCTACAGGATGCGAGGAAGCTGGAGGACCCTTTTAGATTTGTTGCAGGGGTGCACGTAGTCACAGGCATGGCTATTTCCAAGGAACTGTCAAGCAATGGCATAGGAAACAAAGCTTCCTCTAATTCCTTAATCCGGTTCTTTAGTCTAGCATTTCCGGCTTCAATGACTCCAATGGAATCATGAAGAGCATCTCTGGTTTCCCCGTGAAGTTCAGATATTTTGGATGCGTGCATATTGGCAAGGTCAAGCTCTGAACGATGTTTTCTTTTCTTATTTTTTACATCTCTTTTTTCAATGATTAAATTTTTTGATTCGGTTTAAAAAACAATGCTCTTGAATACAAAGGATTCATCTTCGTAAAAAATGTCGGTACCAACCATGTCCATTGAGCAGGCATGTTGAATTGTGTGTGCGGGTTGATCAAGGTTGCAGAATATGCTTTCCAAATCAGCGTCAAGATCCATGTTTTGACGGTAAATTTCGGGCTGCTCCGCCTCCCCTACAATTATTTTTCCGTTCTTCTGCACAGAAAGCTCTGGAGCAAGATGTTCACTGTATCTCTACAAAACTGCTATGCAGCTGGTGGCAGTATTTTATCAAAAGGTTGGCTGGCTCCAGACGCTGTTTGAAATGAAGAAATGGAGGGGACAATATAACCCCCCGCAAACATTGCTTCAATGCGTGCGAATGGAAAATCTCCTCATTAATGAAAATATCTATGTGTGTTGTATGGTGACTTGTTAGAAGCAAAGCATAGTTATTGCAAACTTAGAAGTGAGAAGGTGAGGGTTACGACCAACAACATTTAAGGATAGGAGGTTTCGTGAATGAACCAAACTGGTGGTGTGCGAATGACATTGCATGGTATTTGAAATTAAGACTGGGAAGCGATTGGAGGTTTCGTGAAGGAAGCAAGCTAGCGGCGTGTGAATGACATTCCATGACATTTGAAATTAAAACTAGGAAGGGAGAAGAAAATGCTTCGCAAAAATTGCATTAATCGCAAAACTTCTCGAGCCTTGCACGCATCAATGACAACTTAGATGGTAGTTGCACGATGATCTGTTAGCATTAAAGATTTAGAAAGAAGACACACACACACACACACACACACACACACACACACACACATATATATGAACAATGTTTTTTATCATGCACACGTGCGAAGGTAATGACCATGGGGAAAATCAAGCAAAGAAGGAATGGCCAAGTCTAAAAGTGCATTGTTCGTGATCGCGGTTCTCGGGCGGGCGGGTTCAAAAGAAGGCCTCTATTGTTCGGTGTTCTACAAGTAGCACACAAAGTTCCATGATATACAAATTGAGAAGCGGACTTGCGGGTTGGCCGAGATTTGATAGACCATCTATAGTTTCTGGATTGCGGGTTCTCGAGCTGGTGGGGTAAAAAACGATGCTCTATTGTTCGATGCCTTGCAAATATCTTATGATAATAAATTGAGAAGCGGATTTGCGAGGTGACCGACTCAACATTCTACTCCAGGGCTGGTGGGCTCCCACAAACAAGCAATACATATTTGCGAGCTGTACATTGGGATGATTTCCTCCATATAGAAATTGGGTTCTCGAGTTGGCGGGTTCAAAATTTCCTAAGCAAAGCAAAGGGCTCCGTCCGACTCCCACTGCACATTTCATAATTCATGTGCAACACCAAGTCTGTGATTACCAAATCACTATGTGTAGAAACGAGGCAAAAGTAAATATGTGCCTTTATAAAGTATGGACATGAGATTTTATAGATCGTGTACCGATATCGCATTCCATACTTGTGGGTTCTCGGACGGGAGGGGTCAAAAAATAGGCCTCTATTGTTCTGTGTTTTACAAATAGCACATACAGTTTCGCGATATACAAATTGACGAGCGGACTTGCCGGGTGGCTGAGAATTTATAGAGCATGTATGGTTTGTGCATCGCGCGTTGTCGGGTTGGCGGGGTTAGAAATGGGTCTCTATTGTTCGGTGCCCTACAAATTGATTATGATGCACAAATCCCTTATTCCATACTTAGCCGCTTATTTGGATCGCACACTTGCAAGCTACACACTGTGCCTCTAATGTTCTGTGCCCTGCAAATAGAAATTATAGTATGACGATATACATATTGACAAATGGAATTGTAGTTCTGCTGGATGGAGAACATGCAATGTAGTGGCTTCTCGGTGAACAAAAAAAAAAAAAAGTTTGACAAATTCAGAGAAAGTAAAGGAAAAACTGTTTACTATGAAACAGAGGCAGAAAAAGAATGCACCTTTGCATTGATTCGTGTACATCTCTGGGTAGGAGTTCTTTGCGCCTTCTAGTTTTCCTTTCTGTTTCTATTAATAAAAGTACAAAACAAAAGGGATATGAACATAAGCTCAGATGTTAAGAAAAAGACAACTACTATGTACATATATACAAAAAAAAAATTGAATAAGAAGAATAGAGTCACAAATAGTTTTTTTGAGGATGTACCTTATTTTTTCTTTTTTTGCACAATGTATATTTTATAATTAAAGTAGAAGATCGTTTGTATGTTCACCAGAATGCTATGTGTAGAAATCAGGGATACAGATATGCTTTGAAACATAGAAATATGAGTTTGCAATAAGTTTGATGTATATGTCATAATTCAAGTGCAATACCAATTGTATAGTGATCAGAACAATATGTGTCTAAGACAAACACACTATATTGAGAAATGGGCACATTGGACCAGACATGGTCAATAAGCGTGTTTTGTAGATGGGTTGTGTTGTTCAGAAGAAACCGCAGACTGTATTTGCACATGTAGTTTTGCAATTCTTTTGTTCTGCCAGTATTTTGTAGCTTGTCAATATTGAAGTCTCCTACAAGTACAATGGATCTGTTCAGATGGAACTGGTCCAATGCATTGGAAATAACATTTACTATGTTGGAGAATGTTGCATGGGGAGCAGTGTATAGATTTAGTATTGCAACTTCTGTTCCATGGGAAATTTTTTTGGCAAGCACCAGTTCAACATTCTTTTCTTCGATATGTATGTGGTCCAAAATTGGTACATATTTTTTCACTAGTATCATCACCCCATGTGTAATGTAACTTGATATGCAATTGTGATTTGGGAATTGTTTGTTCTGCATGCATAATGCAATGTGTATTTCCTGCAAGCACAGAATATCGGATTGCATTAAATCATAGTCATTCAGTATATCATCCATGTGTGCATTTAAGTTGCGTGTGTTAAGCGAGAGTATTGATACAGATGAATTTGTTTGTATGGTTTGGTAATCATAATGCAGTTGCCATTTTGCGGTGGTCCTCAGTCGTTCCATCTCAATATCAACTTTATGTTTCACTCTGAAGTTATCTTTTGTCAGAGGACTTAGTAAATACAAGGAGTCTATGCTTCTGACATAGGACAGTGTTGTGTATACAAGTCCATGTATCTGAATTCTAGCAGGCTGAAATGCAACATTATCAAGTGTTAGGCCTTGTGATTTGTGGACTGTACATGCACATGCAAGTTTAATCGGAAAATGTTTGCGAATCTTTAGTCGACCTGTCTTTGCTGATGTCGATACTGGCTTTGATATTCGCAAAATAGGAGTCCAATCGCCTGTAGTGTTTGAATTATATAGATAAGACAACTTGCTTGCTTGTGGCCTATATGTGGTTCATGGAACTTAATCCAAAGAAAATCTACTTTTTCTATCTTCATATAGCCTTTCAGTATTCCATCTGCACCATTCACCAAGCCATCCTGTGAATCATAGTTACATGCATGTATTTCAACTATCATTTCTAATTTCAGTGCAAGGTGCAAAGGTAAAGTGACTGAATGTTCATGATGTGGGACATTTCCATGGTTGTCTTCTTCCAAGTCAATCGAATTGATGATGATATCATCGCCAGGCATGAGTGACATCATGTGGCTATTATGCTTTGCAACATCCTTATTTCTGTAGAACAGGTAAGGGAACGTTGGATATGTTGGTGTAGGCTGTAAGCACCTCAAATTGATATAGGTCAAGTCATCATATGTTTGGTTGTTTGTGCGCATTCTATTCAGAATTGCAATGAATGTTTCATTTGTCTGGCTCATTGTAGTATGCAACTCAAAGCATTTAATATTGTCTCTCCAAAAGTCATGGGTCACTGTTTCCATGTTAACGATAGGATGTTCAAATATCAAAGAATCTTGGATGGGCTGTGCCTAGTAAAGATCGCCACAGAAGATCATGTCAATGTTTCCAAAGTATTTGGTCTGCACATGTTTTATGCTTCTTAGCCGACTGCCAATGTAATACAAGAACCAACTGCCAATCAAAGATGCTTCATCTATAAAGACAAGTTGGAGTTCCTCGTAAAGCTTAGATAATGTATCCAACATTTCCTTGCTAAGTGGAAGAAATTGTGACTTGTTAAAAGGCATTAAAAATGCAGAGTGGACTGTTGTTCCACCATCATTGTATGCATATTTTCCTGTGTATGCAACTATTAGGCCCTTTGGTTTCATAAGATTAGAGAAATTATTTGAACCATAGATTCATATAAGCATTTGGAACAATGCTTTAACTATGAATGTATTTCCTGTTCCTGCTCCGCCTGTAAGGAACATGTGCACATGACTGTTCATGTTCAACCGTTTTTTAAGGGCAATGTCCTTTACAATTGTTTGTTGTTCGGGATTCAACAGATGTCTTATTATGTGGTATTCATTATTTTCAATCAGGAAAGGATGTTTCGTAACTTGAAAACCAAGGTTGATACGTTTTTCACTTTCAGCCGCTGGAGGACGAGGAAAATCTGCTTGTAAGTCATAGGACTCGGAAGGAGTTCTAGTTGTTTTGGGGTTTTTGAATGTCTCATCATGATCGCCAGGATTTTCTAGGTCATTAAGTGCAACTTCTAGATCGCCCCATGTTGGATTAACATTGTAGGTAAATCTAGCTTCATTGATATGCACTATAGTCTCAAAGGCAACATACGCAACCTCCCATGTAGAGAAGTTATGTATTAATGTCTCTTCGTTTTCATGGAATGGAACGTACAACAACAATTTTTCTCTACAATAGTTTTCATAGTCACAATGTTTATTGTATTTGACAAACCGTATAACAAAGGGTTTTTTTCTTTTTGATATGGGTGTCCAATTTTTTTTGTAATGCGATACTAATTCTACTAAGAAGATATGCCTAATAGGAGATGGACACTAGATGTAATAATCAATAATAGAGCGACATATGACATCCTTTGAATTGTCAGGTTCTTGTTGCAGCAAAATCGATGGTTTAAGCATAAATGTGTGTTTTTCAAGTGGAGATGTGTTTATGAAGATACATTTTCTTGAACTACAAGTGAGGGGCAAAGAAAGGGCAATGTGAACTGCTTGTTGAGCATACATTTGTTGAAGATTAAGCAATGTATTGCCAAGGGTGCGTATCATTTGTATGGCATAAATATGACTTCTTTCGTGTTCTTTGTGTATTTTTCTGAATGCAGATGTCATAGATTTGTCAATCTTCATCATATACGAGGTGCAGTAGGATGCTACAGCATATGCATTTAGCACGTACTGTGCATCTATATTTGTTTTCCACATAACTGGCATGTCCTTGGAGAAACTTTTGTTCCAAATATGGGAGAGTTTTCGTTTAAGGAAAAGTGTTGGTTGCCTAAGCGTTATTTGTATGGATTGGATGTACTCATCTTCTGATAGATTTACTTGTGTCAAGAAGGCATCAAAGCTCATCATTTCATCAAATCCTCCTTGTTCTAGAAATGCAAACAAGGATTTAGATTTCTCAACAACAACACTGTCCTCTAAACTAACTGGCTCTATGATTCTTGTAGCTCTCATTGGCAGAACGAGAAAGTTGTATCTGCAATGCGAGCTTTTTCATTTTCTACAACTTCTTATATGGTAATGTCTATGGAATTTCACAAGGTTTGGTTCCAAATGATCTGTATTGCATGTTATGTATTTATCCACAAATTGTTCGATCTCTGAATTCTTATCAACTCCATAGACTGGTGCACCCTCTATCCACAACAGTGCATGGTCATGCTCATTTCCCCTATTCTGGAATTCAGTCATAGAAAAGTAGTCCGATATTTTTCCGAAAAACGTTTCATCATGGCATATCAATTGTCTCAAAGCATTTATTCTATGTCTATAGTATCGAGTACATGTCATCGAGTCTTTTCTTATGAGGTAGTCAATGTCGTTATTTTCTAGTGTATCGATTTTTTTTTACGTTTCCTGTTACTATGCAGGTCAGAAACGACAACCACCAATGGATCCTAGCAATGCTCTGCACTTGTAAATGTGATGAAAAATGTTGGCGGCCCCAATTGCCAGATCATTGCAATTTTTTTTTTTGTTTTGTTGCAAATAGTCAGGAGAGGTGCGGATGTTCTTGAAATCTATGTATCCAATATCAGATTTTAGAATTTTTTCTAGGTTTACTTTGTACTTCACATCCTTGGCCAACAAATTTCTTCCTTGTAATTGGCTTTTTCTTATTCGGACCCACATGCAGGACAAAACTTGCTCTATTATTATGCACATTGTTTTGAAAAACAAATTTGTTATGTGACAGGAGAAGTAACCGCTTGAATGTAGTAGCTCCCATCAGACTATTTTATGATAACTGAATCATTCTGTAATATCAATGCCACGTGGATCTCCATAGAACAGTGTTGGAAAGTTCATTTCCTCAACGAATTTGTCCTTGAATATTCCAAGTGGACGCTGCCCCTCGCCAGGTGCGATTTCGACAATTTTGTCTTGCAAGTCACGAATACACTGTGAATCAGTGAATCCATGGACCAATTTTTCAGCAGGTGTTTCAGTCTTTGATTCATCACTTGTATCATAATCACTAGGATTTTCGAGAGTCTCTGCAGAGTTGCCATGTTCTTCTGCGAGAACACTGTTCCAGTTGGCATTTATACAAATGTTCTCTGCTTTGTACAGGGCCCTGAAACATAATTCCTTTAATGCTTTCATAACAACATGCACACGCACTTTGCATGTCTGATACACATTTTTGTATTGCAAGCGTCTTTTCAGAGCCACAACGATTGTAATTGTATTGTTAATGAACCGTGGCAATGCTTTTTGCACAACATCAAGCTGAACATGCACATTAATAATTGATCCTGTTAAACCCATCTAGGGTTTCTTATAGCCCCAAGGTTTGATTTGAGCAAATTCAATTCGAAGAGAGACAAGTCTCTCCTCAAGTTCCGTAAGTGCACTTACATCTGCTAATGGTGTATTACATATTATTTGGTCAGGGGTTGCAAACTGTGGCGGTTTTCCATTTTCAAGCGATTGTTTGCATGGAAGACAAACTTTCTCACTGGAAAATGGTTTATCGTGGGTTGTCAGCCAGAGGTATTCTGCTTGCAAATCAGGCGTGAAAGACTTACTATTTTTTGAAAAATTCAATTGTTCACAAATTGCACATGCAATGGAAGGAGTGTCTTTCATTTGTTTCATGTAGGTCCGTCTTGCATTTTTTTTTTGCAGGGAAGTATGGGTAGAAACTGTTTCCTGTTTTTCATGTACACCACAAACTGCCACAGTTGCATGACCATTCTGGGATATGCAAGCGCACATGTTTATGTTTTGTTCTGCACGAACAAATTTCTTTACATTGTCATATGTGAGTTTCTCTATAAAAGGAAGTGTAGCAATGTATTTTTTTCTCTCGCGCATGACCTTTTTCAAGTTGTGGCAACTTACTCTACATTTCTTGCCCAAGAGCGAGATGACCTGGTGGAAATTGGGATGAATTTCACTCTCACCCAGTTTCTCAGAAACTATTTTACATTTTTTGTTCAAGGCCTCTATTTGCTTATCAGAAGTCGGACGAATTTGTCGAATAATTTTTTTCAAATTGTGATAACTTACTCTACGTTTTTTGTTTAATCCCTCTA
>JASDQU010949019.1:59468-70804 GCA_032191745.1 Picea mariana | reverse complement strand
GATGGTGCCAATCAAGGTGACCCTCCCATTTGTATGGCAGGGGGAACCCTCTTCATATCTAATACTCGTTGCTTTAGGTACAAAGCAGGCCTAAGGGTAGGTTATATCAACTATGTAGAACTTCTAGCTTTAAAATTGTTATTATCTTTAGATTCAAAAAAAGAAAGTTCACAAGTTGCAAATCTTTGATGATTCTCTGGTTGTTAAAAATTGCATGTGTTGTAGATTTAGGATGGGAAACTTGTTCCTAAATTTCGTTTTTGAGGTTATCCAAAGAGTGCAAAAAGTTTTTTACTACACCTTGTTTTTTCATTTCTATAGAGAACTCGGTATGGAAATTAAATCCTTATCCAAAGATCGACTTCATATGGAAGTTGGCTTTGGACAATGTTTGAATCCAAGGATGGCTTCTTTTGATTTACAAGAAAAAGAAGCAAATGCTTAAAGAATTTAAAGCCCTCCTTTTTATTGTTGACTAGGATATTTGATTTTTGGCTTGCAAGGAATTTAGTGTATTTGACAATAAATGCATTCCTGCCTTTCAATGTGCATCACAATGTAGGTCAACTATTGCTAGCTACAAGTGCCCTCCAAAAAGCATGCTTCAAAGGTATTTTAATCATGAGCCAACTGGAAGGTCAAAAGCTTGGGGCTATTTTGATGGTGCCAATCAAGGTGACCCTCCCATTTGTATGGCATGGGGAACCCTCTTCATATCTAATACTCATTGCTTTAGGTACAAAGCAAGCCTAAGGGAAGGTTCTATCAACTATGTAGAACTTCTAGATTTAAAATTGTTATTATCTTTAGATTCAAAAAAAGAGGTTGACATATTGCAAATCTTTGATGATTCTCTGGTTGTTGAAAATTGCATGTGTTGTAGATTTAGGATGGGAAACTTGTTCCTAAATTTAGTTTTTGAGGTGATCCAAAGAGTGCAAAATGTTTTTAACTACACTTTGTTCTTTCATGTCTATAGAGAACTCGGTATGGAAATTAATTCCTTATCCAAAGATCGACTTCATATGGAAGTTGGGCTTTGGACAATGCTGGAATCCAAGGATGGCTTGGTCCAAGAGTTTTCAAAATAAGTTTGTTAAAGTTTTTTTGTTGGGTACATCAATGGTTGATTATCTACATTTCTGATCAATGTAACATGGTAACAGCATAGCGTTGAAGGGTTATAGATATCATGAGAGCTTTTTTTGTTGGGTACATCAATGGTTGATCATCTACATTTCTGATCAATGTAACATGGTAACAGCATAGCGTTGAAGGGTTAGATATCATGCCAGCTTTTTGTTTTCCAACTATGAATGATTACAGAGCACAATATGAGTTATTAAACCACACATACCTTCTCCCTAGCCTTCACCCACTCCCACTGTGGAATCTGCATCACTTGGATTGTTTGGGACTGCCTTAATTTTCCCACCCACTAAACCGAAAAAAACAAAATCAAAAAATCTGAAAAAGGCAACACAAATATTATGAGAAATAATAAACATAAACTGTTATGTATTATAAAAATATTAAAGAGAAACCAAAAATCATAAACTCTGAACAAGTGAAGCAGGAGGAGATAAAATGTATTCGAAATGAGAATGATAAATAGTAGAAAATGAGATAGACTAAGCCACACATACCTCTGGAATCTGGCATCAGCTGGGCTGTTTGGGACTCCTTGATTTCCTTACCCACCGAGCCAAACAAAAACAAAACCAAAAAATTTTATAAGAAATCTTTACAAGACAACAAAAACCAAAAAAATTTATAAGAAATCTTTACAAGACAACAAAAATTTCATGAGAAACATTAGAAACAGACTGTGATATATTATAAAAATGTTAAAGAGAAATCTTTAAAAGACAATAAAGAAATCTTTACAAGACAACAAAAATTTCATGAGAAACATTAAAAACAGACTGATATATTATAAAAATGTTAAAGAGAGATCAATTATAATTGAAGTGAAAATGACTCCATGGATTTTGCACTGAAAGATGACTCGCTCTCTAACCTACACCTTCCTTTACCTGCATTGCCTCTAGATTTTTAAAAACACACATAATATAATTATTTTTAAAAACACACATTATATGAGTTTTGCACTGAAAGATGACTCGCTCTCTAACCTCCACCTTCCTTTATACCTGCATTGCCTCTAGATTTTTAAAAACACACATAATATAATTATTTTTAAAAACACACATTATATGAGTTTTGCACTGAAAGATGACTCCACCTTCCTTTACCTGCATTGCCTCTAGATTTTTAAAAACACACATAATATAATTATTTTTAAAAACACACATTATATAATAATGCAGCCGAAAATTAGTTATTATGATAGATCTTGAAAAGACAACAAAAAATTCACGATAAATATTAAGCATGCGCTGTAACATATTTAAAAATAAAAATAAAAATAAAAGAAATCAAAAATAAACCCTAAATAGGTAACAGGGGAGGAAATCACTTGATTATATGTAATAAGAATGATTACATGGGAATTGGGTTTTCCACCAAAAAAGACTCATCCTCTGCCCCTTTCACACACGGACATTCAACAGCTACTCCACCGTTCCCGGCATTGCCTTTAAATTTAAAAACACACCCTACCTTTAAATTTAAAAACACACCATATATATTCATGTAACAAACTAAAAATTAGTTAAAATCAAACCATATATACCTTGATAACCTTGGCCTGGGCGTCTTGCTCTGGTACCGAATCAACGCTATGTTGTTGTATAAATGCCATATATAAATAGATGCTGTGAGGTGTGTCAGTATCCGTATCCGCAGCCGTATCTGTTGTCGTTGTAGCTGCCGTTGCCGTAGCCTGGCCCCACCCTCAATGTGAACTGTATTGGGTCCTGAAGGCGTGGAATGAGGATTGTTTCCTGAAGGTTAGGTCCTTCCTGGACAGGGTACACCTTCACGCTGGGCACTAAAAACCTCCCTGAATGGCACCACCTGCGTACCAAACCCCATAGCCCCTCAGAATGGCTTTTTCTTGCTTTTTACAGCGTATTTTACCACCCTCGCAATTGTTTTTCCACCAACTGCATCTGCAGAATTCCCACCCACTGCATCTGCAGAATCTGCATCAGCTTGGCTGTTTGGGCTTCCTTAATTTCCCACCCATTAAACCCAGAAAAAAAACTATGAAGAAAGGTAAAATGAATAAATAAGAAAGCACACCGAAAAGATAAGATACCAGACCAAAAATAAGCATGGCCATGCTGAAAATGCAAAGAAAACTAACAACAAAAGCAAAAAAATATACAGATACCGATGGTAACAGCAAAAAGAAACCCACAGAAAAACACAACACACATAATCTAACTCTGCTCCGCGTCCATGGCCAGCCAAGGACACCATCCCATCCCGTCTTCCCTTTCCGGCGCTCCTCTCCCGCCCAAGCGTTCCGTCCACCCTCGCCTCCATGGCAATTAACGAATGCTCCTCTGCTCCCAGCCCTCCATCCAACACGTCGACGGCAATTAATGAATGTGAATAAGAGTTAGGGCGAGTTGGCGACTATATATCTATTTTTTTTATCATGTGTTTTTTGGATTTTATGGTTTTTTTTTCAATAGAGCCGTTACCTCTGTTGTGATATATTATGCTGCGATCATCATTTAAAGAACAACAATACGACCCATCATCCATTTTATTTAAAGAACAACAATACGACCCATCATCCATTATCAAAATCAAATTTATCAAGTTTAAATCTGTGTTTTGAATTATTTTTATGGAACATTTGTATATCGCTAGAGTCAACTATTTATTTTTATAAAAAGTATTAAATCTTCATAATTTTTAAAATGCAAATGTATTTGAGAAATATGTCAAAATGGAAATTATATATAATTGTTAATATAAAAATAAGGTTGTTTAATTTTGTCATATGCTTCCTTTTATTCTTTAGAATTTGATTTGATGGTAAAAAATTTAGAGTTTTTATCAATTTGGAATTCTCAACAATTTTTTTATTATTTGGATCAATTCAAAATTGTGTAAAATTGTGAAGGAAATTGTTCCATCATGTAAAGCTCTTAGATCATGGTAAAACTCTAGTAATGCTTGAAATTTCTATTTGATTCTTATAAGATTTGTGGCTGAAATAAGGTCCATTTGCCACAAGATTAGCTTACTCCTACAAATACTTTAGGCAAGCCTTAAACACCAAATGGACTTGCCATAAATGTTTTCCATGGAGCCTTGATGTTGCATCAAGGTTGCAAGGAAAGCATTTATGGCAAGTCTGCCTATAGCTTAAAGCTTGCCCAAAATCTTGTATATATGTCAATAACTATACTAGGAGATGGATTACAACAAAAAAATTTAGCAGGATTGACCAAGATGTTCACTAACTGGAACAAAAACTACCTTCAAGTCATTAAGCTTGTGCATGGTCTAAGTATGGAGAGAGGATGAAGACATTGTTTGTGCATATCATAAAAGGAAGTTACTACCACCATAACTTGTGCCCAACATGGAGGAGAAGAAACTAGAATTAAATATCATAAGGAGTGTATTAAAAAATGAAAACCTTGACATCGTTCGAGTGTAATATCCTTGCTCATATGTGTAATATCCTTACTCATATGCACCTAAGCAATTACTTAAATGGGAAGATACATTTGAAGATGTCACTTTAACACTTAAACATGCAGTTGTGAATGAGAATCAAATATTAGTTTTTGTACATTGCCTCATCCCTTTACTAAGGCAACAATAGTAGTTGTTGAAAATAAGAAATAAAATATTTGTCTGAGTATTCCTCCCTGTCTTTAGAGGACATGCTAGTGCTTAATTTTATGGTCATTGATAGTTGTGGCATATTCACTTGAAAAAAAAACTAAGGTTTCGTAAAATCTCTTAAATAAAAGTACTCTAAGCAAGTAGGTGAGTCAAGGCTTTGTTGCAATTGTATGAGAGAAAAATCAATCTGCATTTGACTAAGTTGTTGAGTAATATAAGGAAGCCAATGTTCCAATTATTCAAACCCAAAATGGTATAGATACTTGTATGCAATTCAAGTAGCAAAATATCAACACATAAAAGAGAATTTGCAATTGGAGAATGGAAAGATCAATCCTCATATTAATAGGTTATTAAGTAATAGAGGGAAGTCAAGATTTCAACCATTCAAAACCCAAAGTGGTATAGTTTCTTCTCAACAATTGAAAGGGAAAAACATCAACATGCAAAAGAGCTTTGATAAATGAAGGTCACATTATACTTTAACATCTTTTGCAATGGTATTCCAATTGTTGTTTGAATCTTATTCAATTGAACTAGTTGTTGCTAATGTTGTTGGGAATTTGGTTAGTTTTATGCAAATAGGTGCCCAATTTGAATCCCCCTGGGTTAGGCACATTATTCTACACTGCCAATTTTACTAGGGATGCCATCAACAAATGTGAGAAAACATTCCTTCATTCATTTGGGGATTATCGACCGATTTCCTGTTGCAACGTGATATACAAATTAATTTCAAAAGTGATCGTGAAGCACCTGAAACCTTTGTTGAGTGAATTCATACAAGAAGAACAATTTGGTTTCCTACAAAATAGGCAGATACATGATGCAATGGCAAGGGACTTTCCACTCAATAAAAACAAAGAATTTAAAAGCAACAATTCTGACATTGGACATTTCCAAAACCTACGACAAGGTCAACTAGACTTCCTCGAACTGATATTGATCCAAATGGGTCTAAAATTAAGATCGTTGAACTAACTTATGGGATGCCTACATATCGCTTCATTTATCATCTTGATTAATGGAGCGCCATCTTATTTCTTTAAAGCCTCATAAGGCCTCAGACAAGGTTGTTTGTTGTTCCCCTTTTTGTTTTTGATCATTACGGAAGCCCTGAGTAGGTTATTGAAGGAAGCAAGAAACAAGGGGCCCTCGGAGGAGTGAATGTGTCAGATAGGGAGGAGGTAACACATCTTCAATTTGTGGATGTTATTTTCTACAATGTAAAGGGTACTTTTCGCGATCCAATGGCTTTGAAGGATAGTCTATACCTCTTATGAAAAGTTACAGGCATGTTCATAAACCTGGACAAATCTTGCATCATCCTAAACAACTGCTCGGAACCAGAATCCAATTTGATTATGTCTCTCCTTCCTGCTCCAATAAAACCTCTAGATGAAGGTTTTAAATATCTAGGATTTTACCTTAAACCCACCAGTTATATAAAAAAGCACTGGGACTGGCTCATTCGAAAATCTACGACAAGGTCAACTGGACTTTCCTCAAACCAATATTGATCCAAATGGGTCTAAAATTAAGATCGGTGAACTAGCTTATGGGATGCTTGCAGAGTGCTTCATTTGCCATCTTGATTAATGGAGCACCATCTTATTTCTTTAAAGCCTCAAGAGGCCTCAAACAAGGTTGTTTGTTGTCCCCCTTTTTGTTTTTGATCATTAGAAAAACCCTGAGCAGGTTATTGAAGGAAGCAAGGCAACAAAGGGCCATCAGAGGAGTGAATGTGTCAGATAGGGAGGAGGTAACACATCTTCAATTTGTGGATGATATTTTATACAGTGTAAAGGGTACTTTTCGCGATGCAAGGGATTTGAAGGATAGTCTAGACCTCTTATGCAAAGCTACAGACATGTCCATAAACTTGGACAAATCTTACATCATCCTAAACAACTGCTCGGAATTGGAATCCAATTTGATTGTCTCTCCTTCCTGCTCCAGTAAAACCTCTAGATGAAGGTTTTAAATATCTAAGATTTTACCTTAAACCCGCCAGTTATATAAAAAAGGATTGGGACTGGCTCATTCGAAAAATAGAAGCCAAGATAGTGATATGGGTAAACCGGCTTTTATCTAGAGGGGGCATACTAGTATTGTTGAAAACAATACTCCAAGGAATTCCAGTCCACTGAAATTCAATAGCGGCTATACTTAAAGCGATTTTAACCAAAATACAGAAACTGAGCTTTCAATTATTGTGGTTGGGTAAAAAAAAAGCACCACACCTCGCCAAATGGCATGTGATCGCATGCCCAAAAGAGTATGGATGATGGGGGATAAAAGAAATACGAATTCTCGCCAGATCCCCTGTAGGAAGAAATATTTGGAGATTAACTATGGGGGAATTTTTGTGGATTTGTGTAATGTCCTCCAAATACTTCCCAAATATATGTTGAAATAATGTCACTGCAAAGAGTATTATTATTATTATTGATATTATTCATAGGATCAATCCCCATTGTTGATTGATCATGTCGGTTATTGTAATAGGACCAAATCCCCTTTTGTGGATTGGTCAAAGGACAATTGTAATAGGCAGAATAAGAAGTCGGCCCCAGTAGATATTAAAGAGGCCCCAAAATATAATAAAGGTGGGTTTACCCACCCAGTTTGAGAAGTCGGCCCTGCCAATGAAGAGACACTTCACACGTGCCAGACTTGTATAAATAAAGAGGCCAACGCCTCACTTAGACACACAACTCACTTGCTCATTTTGAGAGACAAGTTCAGATCTACTGCTGGACAAGAAGGAGAGAGAGAGTGGCGCATATCTGGGAGAGGACTTTCTGTATTAGTTTAAGAGATCTCTTGGCACTGTATTGGCTATCTATATTAAGGAAGTTTTGTTGGGTTTTCTTCCCCTAGAGGGTTTCCTAAGATAAATGTTGTGTCTCTTGTGATTGTGTATTTCTCAGTGATCTTGGATTATGCTATTGTTATCTAATGAAATGCAAAGAACTATAATAATGGCTTAAACTTTAACATGGCTTCAGAGCCAAGCTGAAGGAAGCATCTTTCACAAGAGTGAAAAGCGTCACTGTTGTTGTACTTGAATATTAGGGCTTTTTGATGGTGAAGCTTTTCAGCCCCAAACCATCTAGAAAAGTGTGCCCTCCTCTAAGGATCACTTTGGCACTCTCAGCGCACCTTTTCAGTGGCTGGATCTCCCGAAAAGTGAAACCCTAGTTTCACAAAGTACAAGAATTACCAGAAAACCAGTGTACCAGAAGTACCAGAGTACCAGAGGTACTAAAAGCACCAATCCAGAAATCCGTAGATCAAATTTGGAGGAGCAAAAGTTGGATTTTCTCATATCCAAACACACCAGGCTACTCACCTCAACCAAGCGCACCCCCTGGTAAGTTCAGTTTTTTATTTTGAACACTTTCATTTTTCGGTCATTTTCCTAGCTCCAGGTGAAGATGCTTGCAAGCGTTAAGCTTGTTGACAAGCTAGAAGGAGTGGAAAACTTATGTGCCTGGAAGTATAGGATTGGCCTCATTCTTGAAGAGAATGACCTAGCAAGATTCGTCAAAGAAGAAGTACCGGAACCCGCCGATGCTGCAGAAAAGGCAAAGCATCAAAAGGACACAATAAGGACCAAAAGAATCATTGCAAATTCAATCAAAGACCACCTGATTCCTTTTGTGTCATCTAAGAAGACTCCGAAAGAAATGTTTGATGCCTTGACCAGATTATATGAAGGAAAGAACATAAACCGGAAGATGAATCTAAGAACTCAACCGAAGAATACAAGGATGCAGAAAGGAGAAATGATTCAAGAATACTTCTCCAGAATCTCAAAATTCAAAGAATAGCGAGAAGCTATTGGAGATACCATAGACGAAGACGAACTCATAATGACAACCCTAAATGGTCTCACAAGACCTTGGGATGCTTTCATCCAAAYGATATGTACCAGAACGGAGAATCTGAAGTTTGATAGTATATGGGAAGAATGCATCCAASAAGAAACAAGAGTAGCGAATCGTGAAGCGTTACTAGCAAGAGATGATGATCAAGCCCTAGCTACTCACACCAAAGGAGGAAGGAAGAAACCCTACTTCCAAAAGGAGACTCATAAAGAGCCTCAATAGTCAAACAAATTCAATCATAAAGAATCTCATCCAAGGAGATTTCAGAAGAAAGGACAACGAAAGGAAAGAGACTACTCATCTGTACAATGCTATCATTGTGACAAGATGGGACACATTACGAAGTTTTGTCTAGCCAGACGAGAAGAATACAAGAGAAAACATAAGAGGCTCCATGCCCATGTAGTCGAAGATGAAGAGCCAACCGTAAAGATGATAAGAGAGCATATCAACGACCATGTCTTGGTCTCGGCCCTCTCAGGATCTGTAACACCTTAAGAGGACACTTGGCTCATTGATAGTGGTGCATCCAAACACATGACGGAACAAAGAAACAATCTCTCTTGTATCTCAGAAAAGAAGTTTTCTCAGAAAGTGACACTTGGTGATGATTTCCAATATCCCATCAAGGGAGTGGGAGAATCAAACCATAAACTAAATTCAGGGAATTCACTAAAAATGAAGGATGTACTATATGTACCAGGCTTGAAGAATAACCTACTCTACATTTCAGCTTTAGAAAATAAAGGCTCCAGAGTTGCCTTTATAGATGGAGAATTTCTTATGTGGGCTAAAGGAGAAACCTTGAATGAAGCAATCATCATTGGAAATGAAGAAAATGGCTTGTATAAACTAAAGGGTCACTCAGAAGCTGTCATGACCCACACCATTGAAAACTCATGTGAACTTTGGCATAGAAGGTTAGCCCACATCAACTACAAGGCACTACCATACATATGCAAAGCGGTCACAGGTTTACCAGAACTCAAAGGTGACCATAAAGGCATATGCAATGGATGTGCACAAGGGAAGAACATCAAGAACCCATTTCCGAAGAGGGACAGCAAGACAAAAGGAGTCTTAGAACTCATCCATTCAGAGGTATGTGGCCCAATGCCATCGTCCTCCATTAGCGGGTATGTATATTATGTATCATTCATTGATAATTACTCTCGTAAAACCTGGATATATTTCTTGAAAACTAAAGATGAAGTGTTCAGCAAGTTCAAGGAATTCAAAGCCTTGATAGAGAACCTTTCTGAAAAAAAATATTAAGATACTCAGGTCAGATAATGGAGGAGAATATACCTCAAAGGAGTTTGTGAACTTCTGCAAAGATGTTGGGATCAAGAGGGAACTCACTACTCCCTATAATCCCCAACAAAACGGTGTAGCTGAACGAAAGGACAAAGCCATACTGGAAGATGTGAAGACTATGATCCATGATCAAGATATTCCTATGTGCTTATGGGCAAAAGTAGCAATGGAAATTGTTTATGTGCAGAACGGATTGTCCCATAGTGCACTTGGGCTCAAGACACCAGAAGAGATGTTCACCGAAAAGAAGCCAGAGCTAAGCCATCTCAAAATATTTGGTTGCCCAGTGTTTATTCATATACCTAAAGAAAAGAGAAACAAGATGGACCCTTCAGCAAAGAAGGGAATATTTGAGGGATACTGTGAGGTCTCCAAGGCCTTCAAAATCTATATACCAGGTCAGCATCACATTGAGATCAGCAAGGATGTGACCTTTGATGAAGATGCAACGCTCAAGAAATCTAAACTATACCGGCTTGAAGAGGTATATGAAGAGGAACCCATAATCCCTAATACTACAATGAGGGAGGTTCCCAGAGGTGCAGAACCAGTGAGGGAAGTCGTAACTTCCCCTGATGAGGAACTTCTAGAAGACCATGATATAGTAGAAGTGCAAGAACCTCCTCAGATGACGATCCTCCATAAAAGAAGGCTAGCTTGGGCTAGAGAGCTTATTCAAGATGGAGAGAAGTACAGTGTTCCCCAAGGAACTACGAGACAGGTGAAAAGACCAAAGCCATTCTCCAGCTATACGGCTTTGATGTGTGATCTCCTTGAAGAGGAGCCTACCTACTTTGAAGAAGCCATTAAAAGAAAGAATGGGCAGATGCCATGACAGAGGAATACCAATCCATAATGAAGAACGAAGTATGGGAAATAGTTCCCAGACCAAAGAATAAAGATGTGGTATCCTCCAGATGGCTCTTCAAAATAAAACATGCTGCTGATGGAAGTATTGAGAAGTACAAAAAAAGATTTATCGCTCGTGGCTTTTCCCAGAAGGAAGGCATTGACTATGAAGAGACATTCGCTCTTGTGGCCAGATACACTTCGATCAGAACCATCATAGCTCTTGCAGCTAAGATGAAGTGGAAGTTGCACCAGATGGACGTGAAGATAGCTTTTCTAAATGATGTTATCGAAGAGGAGGTGTATATAGAGCAACCTCAAAAATTTTAGGTTGAAGACAGGAAGTCTCATGTCTGCAGATTGAAGAAATATTTATACGGATTGAAGCAAGCTCCTAGAGCTTGGTATGGTTGTATAGACAGTTTCTTGATGAGCTTAGGCTTTACCAAGAGTAAAGCAGACTCTAATCTCTACTTCAAAATCATGAACAATGAGCGAGTA